>VYZS01099841.1:0-12366 GCA_013400695.1 Neodrepanis coruscans | reverse complement strand
TAGATAAAATTATCTCTAAGGCAGCATTTTGTCTTGCTTTACAATAGAGGTAGAAATCTATATAATTTGAAATAGTGTTTTGAATTACAAACACAGGCAGCTTCGATATAGATAAATCTCATGCTAGAAAGTAAAATTATGATAAAATCTTTGCTTTGTCTTCTGTAAACAGCAGGTTTCACTGTGTAAGACCATGTTGCAGCCCCAAATACACTAAATCCCAAACGGTGTGTTCTCTTCTGTAATCACAAAATGCACTCCATTTAGGAAATGAAGTCTTAATTGTTCATGCATTTCCAGTACTAAACCTTTAACTAAATATGCAGTGCCAGGGCAGCTCCACAGCCCCAGAAATGTTGTTTGTTCTGGCAGAGAGAGCTGGCCTTGCTCCAACACCTTGCCAGTCCATTACAGACATGGTAACTGAATGCAGAAAGGGCTCATTTTCTTCCTTCTGTGAGATTCCTGATAATGTGTATTTGGCTATTCAGGCTGCACACATTGCCAGAGTGGGTTGAGAAGAGAATGAAGCCTTTGCAATAAAGTGTTTCTGAATGCTGCTGGGAGAGCACAACCACAAGAGGTTGGTGCTGCCAGAGCTGTTCCCACAGCTTCTGAACTTTCAGTGGCACTCCTGGCCCTATCCTCTCTACCAACAGCTACTCCTGCCCAAGGGGTCCCTCAAAAACAAGAGTTCTGCCTTTTCCAGTCCTTCACCCTGTGCATAGGCCTTCCCAGACCACCACATCCCACACTTCCACCACGAGGGATACTCGTATTCAAGACCTAAAACGGTCATTACGATGCATGGTCACAGGATCATACAGGATCTGCCAAAAACTTCATCTGAGTTCTGGGCACCGTGCCTGCTCCCCACCCACACTGTAGTTTTTGATTCCAGCAAGTTCATGTTCTCCTGCTGACTGGCATCTTAAGCAGACAATGACCTGGTAGCTAATAGTGAGCACCACTTCTAAGTGTGCCAATATGTTTCACTGCCCACATGGTAAAGCCCCTGATGTTCCACACAGAGCATCAATCCATTCCAAGAAAGGAGTCAGTAGGGTGCTGCAGGGAGCACACACCTCAGAAACTAAGAGTTCATGAAAATGTTAGCACAGCATCTACAAACACAAAATAAGTGTGTGATCTCTGCAGTGGGTTTTAGATTCACACACTCGCCCTGTCAGTGGCCAGCATTTCCAGAAAATGACATTCAGAAGTAGAACTTGACTGAAAAAAAAGGATGGCATTAACAGCTGCATAGATTCAAAGCTCATGTTCAGTAATTCACAAATTTCAGCCACTGGACAGTAATATTCCAGTCACTTTTGTACAGCTGTGAGATGTTAGTGCTGGTCAGACTTGAAGTACACACACCCCTCCTCTCCCCCCAAATATAACGCTGAGACTCATCATACGTGATGAGACATTGGTATCTTCCCACTGTTTCTAGCAAAAATAAAATTCACAATGTCTACCAGGTGGCTTTTTCTACCATTTGGCTGTAGCACCACATACCTGAGGCTTTTGGGTGCACATACAAATAAACCCCAACCCAGCTGGTGTGCAGGGGTGTTTTTCCACAGCACTGAACAGGCTATGAATAGATTTTAACAATTTGCCCATTTTACAGAAAACTTGAAGGAAGAATTACAAGTCCTATTCAACCTCCCTTTCTAGCCCAAGCCCTACATTCCTTCTGTACCATGTGATGGAAGGATGTAAGTGCAAGAGCACAGTAGAACACAGAAAATGTTCTCCCTTGAGCACATATCAGGCACCATGTGAGAACCATGTCAGCATTTTATCTATGAAGTTTTGTACAAATCATAGTTTGGAGGGAAGCTGTTTCTATTCTAGCTTCATATGAATTTCAATTACTCAGGTTTTTTTTTTAAGATGACACTTATCTAGAAGCCAAAGATTTAGGCAGTCTTTCTTAAGCCTAAAAACACAAAATCTGTTGAAAGCAGAACTGGCTTGGCCAGCTTTGAAATTACCAGCACAGAAGATACAATTTAATTCGAAGGTTTTTGCCAGTAGGTTCCTGTAGCAGCACGTACCTGTCTAAAAAATGATGTAAGAAGAAAAGCTGCCAAACCTTTTCAACAGACATGCAGACATCACATGGATCAAAGGGGCAGGTGTTTTAAAAAGGTCATGGCAAACAATCAAGTTTGTTTCCAGTTCTTTAACCAAACATTGTTGCAGGCAGAACAGACATTGCTAGAAGAAATCTCTGGGTAAATATTGACCTTTGTTGTTGGCCTTCACTCAACTTTTCCTTGTGTTTTTTACATCCTTGCTTCCCTGCACAAATGTTAAAAATGAGAATGTCTAATGAAAGCCATTCAGAAACTCTTTTATGTATTCAGCTCAATGAGAAGAACTTTTCCCTTCTCTCATCTTCTCCAACTACAGTAGAACAACCAAATGATAACTAACTGTATATATCAGCCATTCTCATATCCATTTGCTGAGTTTTACTGCAAAGGATGCCCTTTGGCATTTCATCCCTCAGAACAAACTCCAACTCCTCCACACAAGTACATGTGTGATCTTCCTTAACCTTTGAAAGGCTTAGAGCACAGGAATTTAAACAGTTACTAAGTCAAGTTTTTCTCCTCCATCTGTACATCAGACAATAATTGTGAAGGAAGCTGCAAAAGTAGATCCTTTTGCTAAAGGTCTGGAGCAGAACCACCAGAGTTATCAGTAACAATGTCTGGACTCAACATTACTTCTGATCTGCTTCCTGAGCATTAGTTTTATTTCCAGTTAATTTTTGGATGCACTAGTTGATGAAGGATACAGGAACGGGAGACATTATAAAATGCAATTAAAATGCATTATTAGAGCTTTCCAAAATTCCAAACCTATAAGGAATATCCATAACATCAAACAGCCCACTACATCTCAAGCAGGTATCAGTAACCTGCATTTAATTATTTCTGAAAATAAATTTAAATGCTCATTTTTTTCAGGAAACTAAGTATCAGCACTAATTAATGAATGGATTCTCTAACATTGCTGAACTACCATCTGCCTGCAGAGATGAGGTCTGCAGAGAAATGGCTAATGCACCAATGCACAATGAGCAGCCAACATCACGAGGCGCTGCACTCCCTCGGCACGCGTGGGATGCCAGGTGCAGAAGAGCCTCTGCAGCTCCCTGGGGAGCATCCTGACTGTTTGAGTGGGAAGCTGGCTACTTCCTGCCCTTTGAGGCTGACTGCTGGATTCAGTGTGACATCCAGAGCAGGACTCCTGTAATTGCTCAGTCATGACCAACTGTCTGTAACACCACTGCACGATGACGATTCCTTTCTCTCTCACTTCTCGCTGAGGCTTTTCCTTGGATCTGGACATATCTCAGTTCTGCTCCTGATTGTGGGATCACTGCCCACCACTTCAGTAAGACCAAATTCTTCTCACTTTTTTGCCAACTCCTTCAGGATCTCTACACATCTAAGCACATGAGCAAAGACTCACTGTGGGATCACTGCCCACACGGAAAGCACAGACCCATTTGTTCCACTGCAGTGAGGGAACAGCCTTTACATCGAGATCTATCAAACTAACACTTGCATCACACTGTCTGATCCCACCAGCACTCCCTCAACCCTCACTTCTCCAAGTCTCTGTCACATTCACATTGCCCACTTCCCCAAAGAATATAAAAATACACTCCCCAGAATCCAGCCAAGTTTCAATAAACTGTTTCCCTGGTGGATGATATCAATGCAGTAGCCCTTTATTTATTTAAATAGATGCAGTACAAACACTTTTCTGACAAGAAAAGTGTTTGAGGGGGTTTATGTGATACACTAGCAAAAAAAATGACTACTTGATCCAGTCTGCACCTCTTTAAATATTAGTTAGAATTCATTTTAAGAGATAAAGGAAATACCAAATCAAATGTGACATCTTCTATATGCAGCCTTTTAATTTTTTACCTTATAAAGTGATCCCTGCATGATGTTATAGCTAACAAGCTCAGACTAGTGACCATTCCTTCCTGACTTTCATTTGTCAGAGCAACAAAACTCAACCTTAATTGTATATATTTGCATCTTTGTGCTGTAATAAAAATACATTTGATTTCACACAGAATACACGCACTTTGCCAAGTCCAGCAACAAACCACAGTTTGCATCTAGGGTAATTTTTAAGTATTTTAGTATGAAGCTGCACCTAGAGAAAACTTAGAGACTTTCAAGTGTGGCACAAGCCTTGTCTCTGCCTCTCAGGTCTCTTTACTTCCACAAGGTTGCACTTCATTGCACAGTTGACTGAGCAAAGGCTTGGGAAGTTGTCCCTTGGGTGTTCCCTCATCTCTGATCATGCTTGTCTAATCATTTTTTTTCCTGAGATTACCATGTTCTCTATATTTCTGTCATAAAGAGAAGCAGCCCTCTCCCCCCTCCAAAAAAATTTCAACATTTCATTCAACATTTCATTGAAGTGAAAAGCAGTATTTTTCTTTATGTGATGTTAATACATCATACATTTATATAGCACATGTAGTTTCTATAATCATTCTTCTGCATTTTTATCTGCACAGTTGTTTGAACAGTTCTTTAATATATTTCAGGCAATATGAGAATTAACTGAGAACAGGCAGAAAAACAACATCTGAACAACTCTAGCTTTGAAATGAGAGCCATTGTCATCTCCCAGTTCAGCAAAAAGGGACAATACCTACCAACCTTTTTGCAGAAGCTTTTCAATGTGGAGGCCATACTACATTCTAGGATTTCCCAAACTTGTACATGTGTTATCCAGGTAACCCTGGACAGGAAATACAGCACATCAGAATAGGACTGATTTTCTGTACAGGAACACATTATCTGCAAAATTAAATGGATATACCAAGGATTTCCAGGTGGCCTGGATAAACATCCCAAATGCTCCAATTCCAGCAATAAAAAAGACATTGAAAACCTTATGTACAGTAGGCCTAATTATAGATTTTTTTTAAAAAGAAAAACAGACATTTTTCTAATCTTGTACCAATATCTATTAGATAATTGTACCTAATTATCTAATACTAATCACCAAGTTATTTCTGTTACTAATTAACAGTTTGTTTTATAAGTGTGAAGTGGATTTTTGGGGAGCAGCTCTATAAATTCTTCTAACTACTGTAATACTACTGTTCTACTGCAATAACTATTACAATGCATTTTGATTTTTGGCAATGGTACTTTTGTTTTAGAACAGATTCACATTTCCAATTTCAAGCTAATAATCCACAAACCTGTCCAGCATACACAGATTTATAAACCATTTTTGAAGTCCACAACAGTGTTCCCTGACAGAAGCAGCTCTCCTGGACCAGCTGGACCTGGCTCATAGGTGTACAGAATTAATGACCCACAACACTGATATGTGAGAAGTGGACATGAAATGAAGCAGACTTTCAGATTTCTTCCAGCTTTCTTGGTTCTCTTGATCACCAAAAAACAGATCCAGAAAGCTGCAGAAAGTGGAGATAACTTGGGCTCCTACCCCTGCAGTGATACACTACAGCTAAGCCACTGACACTGTGTCACACTGACACAGGAAGAAAACTCCAATCAGCAGAGCTCTGGTTTGAGAGTCATTGAACATTCTGCCCTCTTCCCTCCTTGCCTTCCTTCAGCTCATCCCCTTCATTTTCCCTACACACACAAACTGACACATCAATACAAAGGTCTCTCTCACCTCTGTCAGGTGACAAAACTTGATGTTATTGTGGCGATTCGATTTTAGAGATCTGGAGTCACAAAATACAGTTACAATTATACATATAATAACAACACTTTTTTTTGGAAAGTAAGAAAACATACAGTTGTGACTGTCAGTACAATTGCAGCTTATCAAACACAGTAGGATTAGTTTTGATCTTCTAACAGAGATCACGCCAGCAAATTGTATTACAAACAGCAGCAACACTCCAGTAGTGGGATGTCACACTCTTATCCTGAACAGGAAGACTTTGCTGCAGTCCTAATGGAAACCTACACTTCAGAACAGAAACTCTTTGCCAGAGGAAAGCAACAATATAAGTGACCAGCTACTTAAAGAATTCTGTATTGAATCAAATTTTTAGCTATATATTGTCACAGGTGGATTCTGGCCAGACTATTAATGGTGCTGGGGTAACTCTGTATGTAAAAACCTATTTTTAAAACAGCTGATACATATGTAATGAAGCCACAGGACTTGGCACAATAGGTGGTTACATTAAAAATTAATTCTTGTTGTTATTAAGTTCCTTTTTAAAAAACAAAAACAAAAAATGCATCTGCTCAGCACAATACATACAGCTTAATTTCTGACAGTAAGATGCAAAATAATAACTACAGTAACTTTGAACTAAGAATCTCTTGGTAATTACTTCTAGTGGATTCTACGAACACTTTGGACAGCTCTCTGTATTTCTCATCTATTTGTGTAAGACAAGTGCACTGCAGCTGTTGAATAATTCAACCCTACTATTAGTTTGGTACAGAGAACACTAAAACAGACCAAAACAATCACCATGAACAGAATTCAAAATGACAGAGATCTGGTGAGGTCACCAAGGTTCACACTGAAGAAGCATCTGCCTGTGGTCAAGTGCGCTGAAGAAAAGGTTGTGTGCACCCCCTCAAAACTATTCATGGTGACAGCAGAGGCACAGTTCTCATTCAGGGTCAAGAAACAGGAAACAATCCACAGGCAAACAAAGCTGCCACAACATCCAGGGTGAGCGGCCAGGCCTGGACAAATGAGAAGAGCCAGTTCTTAGCGGATCAGTCAGACATTAACCACAGGGTTTCACTGAAGCTGGACAAATAAAAGCAACCAGCAAAAGGATCTGGGGGTGCTGGTCAGCAGCACATTCCATACGAGTCAGTGGGTTGTCCTGCAAACACAGCATGACCAGCCTGTCAAAAGAGGAGATGCCCACACTGCCATCAGCACAGGGGTGACCCCACCTGCACCGTGGGCAGTTCTGGCCCCACCACTGAAGGATGTGAAGGTCCTTGAGTGTGCCCAGGGGAGGGCAGTAGAACTGTCCAAAGTGCTGGAAGGCATGGCCTGTGAGGAGCTGCTGAGGAATTCGGGCTTGTATGAAAAAAATCAGGCTGAAGGGCAACCTCATTGTTCTCTACACATTTCTAAGGAGAGGACATGGAAAGGGAGGTACTGATCCCTTCTCCCTTGTATCCCTGGGAATGATTCAGAGCTATGCCAGTGAAGATTCAAACTTGACACAAAGAAACATTTCTTTGAGAGTTATTGAAAACAAATGGGATTCTTAGAGGGGCAGTCAATGCCCCAACCCTGGCAGTGTTTAAGAGGCATTTGGACAATGCCCTTAATAAGGTGCTTTAACTTTCAGTCAGCCCTCGATGGGTCAGGTAGTTGGACTAGATGATCACTGTAGGTTCCTTCCAACTGAAACAATCTATTCTGTTCTAAAATTCTCATAGCCTGATCACTGCAACACTTCATAAACAGTAGGGGGAAAAAAAAAAAAAAAGCCTGGTTTCTGGTCTTTTATTTCTGTTATTCCTTATCCTATATTTGAATGTGGAAATCATTCTTCTTTCCCCTGTGAGCAGAAACTGTGATGGAAATCTCAAACCATCCCACAACTGCAGGCAAAGCACAAACTGTTCTTGGTAGGATTTGAAGCACTGACTCAAAAATTAGCTCCATGTTCACCTCTCCCCCAAATCAAGTCCCTTTTCTTTGTATCAGAAGCAAATGGTTGCTTGGGATAGTTCATTGCTCTCCTGGACTCAGGCGATTAATTTAGTTCACTCCACCTTCAAAATAGTTCTTATTTTAACATTTAAAAAAGTTTTATATAACAACTGTTCTAGTCTGTCAACTTCACTTGTGCTGAATTCAGCTACCTCAGAGCAAAGCATAGGAAAAAAAGATGGTTTGGAAAGACCTTTTTCATAGTTTTTGTAGTAAAAAAACCACACATGGCTTGTGTATGTGATGCAACCAGTTCAGCAAGGCCTGCTTTGCTACAGATACGAGTTATCTGTTTCATAAATGAAAGGGATTTTATTTTCTAAATGATTTACACACTTACTGATGGCATTTAGATTTCTCCTCTTTCTTGTTGTAGTGAAAGTTTGCATGAGCAATTAAGGGAGGCTTTTACAGATGTTTTGGCCAGTTATGCATCCAAGTAAGGACACCCAATTGCCTGTGGCACACAGATGTAATTAGGCAATATATTTCTTTTAAGGCACAGCACTGTTTAGAGATGTGGTTGAATAAACATGTCAAAACACAGAGTTTCTTAGGAGCTGAGCTGGAAAGGTCAGGAGAAAACTATGATCTGTGACTTTTTTCTCTTTGGAGAAAAGAGAAACCATGGCAAACAATGAAGGAGGGGAAAAGAGAAGGAGATGGAGAAAGTTGTAGAAATCGTTTCATTTGTCAGAAAAATGAACTGAACAAGAATTTTTGCAAATTATATCATAAACTCAATCATTTGCATTATTTCATCCTTTACCTGACAGGTACCATCCTATCCTGGCCTTGTGTACTAATGATGTACATCAAATTACACAAAGGGGACAAGGAATAAAAACAATATTTATAGATACACAATATGATCAGAAGACTCGTTATCAACCACACAAGAAAACTTAACATAAACCCCACGTTCAGGCCTGCACTTTGGAATAGGCTAAAGATGTCCAAAGAAATATGCAGCAAGTGCATTGCTGCAGAAAAGCTTGTTCAACATTCAGGGAGTCTTAGTTTCAGTATTCTACAATGTGTGACTTACACACAATTGCTTGGTGGTTGGTTGTTTTTTGTTTTGGAGCTTTTTGTTTTGCTGTGGGTATTTGTTTGTTTGGGGGTTTGTTTTGCACAGACAAAGTGTGGCACACTTTATTTCTAACTGCTAAACAAAGAATTGTTTGGGATTTTTGACCTGGGTAACTGTTTCTTTTTTTCTGTTTGCTAGTCTTTTTCAGTTCTTTAAAGTACACGAAGAACCCCCTGCTGAAAAGCCACATGCTCATGTTCCTTATCATATTCCAGAGTAGCAAGTGTGCTACAGTGACAATCCGTCTGCTACCACTGAGGGAAGTGAACCTCTGCCCCTCCAGAGACCAGCATATTTGCTATTACAAGTTATAACTTGAGCTCCAAAAGTGGGAATCATAAAAAACACCAGTCCAGCAGCACAGGATGACACACTGCTTGGCAGATCGCATAAACACTTCTTTGAAATACTGGAAAGACCAAAAGAACTGAGCTATGCTTTTCTTGAGAAAACTTCTAAGCAAAGACAATTAGATAAATAAAATCAGGAGGGAGAAGACCAATGTGAATCACTAACAACTCCACTCAAACCTCTGAGAGGAATCATGAAGAAAGTCTCTTGGTTAGGTAGGTAAATATATATCACGGAATGTTTTGTATTCTGTTAAGATGCTCAAGTGCCTTAAGACATTTCTCTTTGCCAGTCACTTCTATTTCAGATCACCAGTCTATAAAAAGCAAGAACTAATATAAACCAGCATACACGCCACAAGAACTCACAACTATATAAATATCCCTCAGAACAGAATTGCCCACTCCCTATCAACTCATGCAAAGACACACAAAGAAAGCCACGAGATTGCAAGAAATCTGCTGCACTACGAAATTCTGCTTTGAACCAAGTTGGAAGGCAGAGGTACAAGTGATAGTTTTCCATCCAATAACCTCCTGCAGCACTTTCAAATCTTTGAAAACTACAAGATTTGGTCCAAAAGAGTTAAAAGCAGTTAATCCAATCCATCACAAAGGCATTATTGAAATAACATAAAAAAGTCTTGATCTGCAGTAATTTACATGGCTTGCATTTTCTCATCTTCTCAGCTTTCTCCACAGTGCTAGACAGATTTTTCTGGGGCACAGAATGGTCTTTTCCTCAAAAATGCTTCATCAAGCCAGCTCTCCATAGTGCTGAATTCCAACACAGCCATGTGGACTGTCAGCAAAGCCAACAGGATCCCACCACAGTATAGAATCAGCCACAAATATAATCTGGCTTTAAGGGCCTCGTTTCCTTACAGAATTTGAACCCAAGTGGTTGCTATATTTAACTATTTTAAGCATTCTGCTTTTGGCAGATAAATGAAATTAAGTTAAATCTGGAAAAACAAACACACACAAACAAGGAAAAAATACTACAAAAAAATAACAACAAACAAAATCTCAAACAAAAAACCATTTCTATTCCTGAGCATCAAGTAGACAAGTAACCACATCCCTGGAATGAGGCTGTCTTCTGGGAAGATATCTTCTGTAGAATTCTGAATGCTCTCCATTGGTGTTTATGAATTCCCCCACTATTGAAATGGATGAAGACACTATAAAGTTGTAACTATAAAAACTGTAAAACAGCTCGTTTTTCTCTAGTTATGAACCCAAACCAACAGTATCATTACACATTTTTGCCAAGCAGATATATTGTTTTATTGCGTGTAATAAACCCTGTCCTGGTTACATCAAGAGAATTCTTAAATGACTTGTCTGTCTAGCTACTGACCTAGGGCATTTTACTTAACTTGCATGAGAAGGTTGTTTTTTGAAGAATGCTGAAAGACAGAGGGAGCTTTACTAATTGCTGTAATTACATGCTCAGGGTAATTTAGTTGAAAATGAGCTGCAGTGTTTTCAGGTGGCTTTAATATTGCTGTGTCTCACAGTTCAGGGAGAAGCAGGAAGTCACAGGGAACCTATAAATTAGACAAATTGGATGAAAGCTAAGAAAACCGTCTGCAGATTTACCTGTGACAACCTGTTTGCCCAACAACACAGGCAGTGATGAAGCAAACAAGCAAAGAAGTAGCATATGCTGCTCAAGAGACAGCAGCAAGACAGCACAGTAGAAGGCAAATTTTATTGCTGTCCTGTTCCTAAGTACCATCAAAATGGTTTCATATTTCATCACTGAGAGTGTGCACTGACTATTAACACAGTGGCAGAGCACCACAAGCTCACACTGTGGGTGAGGCTTAATCCCCCCACCTCCACTGCCCAGGCAGCCAACAGGCTCAGAATAGTATGAGGACAGGTCTGTTCCTACTGTTCAGCCTTAAAATACAGAAATTACATCACTGACACTGAATTCCTGAACCACGTTAAAGATCCACAAAACCCTGTTTATTGAATGCCAAGCTTGTGACTCACTGTTACTTAGAACTCCAACTGTACTGGACACTCAAAGGTATGAGGGTAGAAAGAGCAGTGTCAGTAAAAAGGAAAAGCATCCAAAGTCTTCCAAGGAAGGTTCATGTATTTACAGTGATGATTGGCTGCTGGAATTAATAACGTTTCATATTTCGTATCTCGTATTTCATTCATCATTACTTAATGTATCAGCAAATTTCCTTGGAGCTTCAAATACCTTGAGCCAGACTCCTCCCTTGTTAGGGATGCAATGATGTCTTTCTATGGAAGATTCCAATTTCTCTAAAATTTATTATGAAACATATGATTCAAACTCTCACTAGGTTCTCACCCAATATGCTTCAATCTGTGACAGGTGCTTTAGGCACACAGCAGTTATTGACATGTACCTGGGCAAGCCAGGCCAATTTACCATAAAGAACAATGACACTTAAAAAAATAAGTATCAATGAGTACATATGGAAGACGAAAATCCTTCCTACCAGAATTCTCTCTGGGAAGAGCCAAGTTCTCAACAGAGAAAATAATAAAAAGGTCATAAATTATCAGAAGGAAAGGATAGTAGGAAAACTGCATCTCCGCCAGAATAAATCATATCCTTTCCTTCCCTTTAAAGAGCATGACTAAACATAATGACTAACATTAGTGAACAATTAGATAAATCTCTACTGAGATTGCTCAACATGAAAGCAGTTTCAGAGGTTAAATGTTTTAATTCCAAGAGAAGGCTTAAAGATTAAGCAAAACTGCACTGTCAAGTGCTTTGGGTAATGGCATCTTCATAAAGGGAGTCTACACTTCTGCACAACTGACTGCACGTGCACATACCTGTGTGCTTGGGGATGTGTGGTGGTTGTCCTTTCTCTAATAGAAAAATTATTACACCTCTACATTTACAATTTTGTCCCAATTCTTAATAAGAACTCTTGGCAGATGCTGTTACCTTTGGTGCAGAGAGATTAGGCTTTGGCAGTTGCAAGCTTGTAAGTTAAATGAGACAATAGCAGAATCATGGGAATACCCGCACTGGGAACCAGACTTACATAAATTCTCTAAAATTAATTGCAAACTTTGAGTTACTAGAACTGGGAGGTTTTTTGACAGCTGATTATTGAGTTCTCATGTTAGACTATGTCCTGGAAGACCATCTAAAGATCTAGTTTCTGTCAGCTT
>VYZS01099835.1:1352-14624 GCA_013400695.1 Neodrepanis coruscans | reverse complement strand
TGCTAATCAGTTTAATATTCATATAGGTAAGAAACCCAACAACACTAATTTTTTCTCTACTAAAAGAGATGTATGCATAGAATCTTAACTCATTAACTTCTTAATTTAGTTTTCATAGCAAGCTAACACAGAACAAGAAAAACAAAGGAGTTCAAGAGCTGTGGAAATTATAATTAGCAGCTTTATTTGTTGTAATACTTTTCCTTACCCCTGGGGAAGACCAAAACAAAAAAAAGGCTAAATTTGTCCTTTACTCTCTTGTAACTTATTTTGAATTTGAGCCAATATGGGTGTGGAATTTGGGTGCCAGCTCAAAGATTTTGTTAACTGTAGACCCTATTGCTAATCTGCCATGTGTAATTTGACACAATCCTTAAGTAGGTCTGTATGTAGATTAAGAAAGTGAATCTGGTAGAAATTTAGGTCAAGGGATGACAAAGAGCTTTTGTAATTGTCTCCAGTGCTTACGCTTAATTCACAGAACAATGCTGAGAAGAAAGTTGCAATGACAAGGCCAGCAGGCCCCCACAGGGTGAACAAAGTCTCCAAATGCCTGTAAGTTTTGGGAGGCAAAGGTCATAGGAGCAATATCGGGCCACTCCAACTCTATGTTATAAACTGTCAATAAAGAGCTCTTGTGCAGAGCAGACTCATGTTTTCTCTGCCTATGTTTGTTTTTCCCCAGCACCCCATCAATTCACAGTGCAAGGTTCATAAAAATCCACACAAGTCTCAAGGTGTTTCCTTTAAACTTCTTTGGAGGTTGCATGGATAGACAATAACATGCATCTGAGTGCATGCTCAGACCCCTAGTGGTCTGTGCTCCTTTTGCAGCACATATTAACGTGCATTACATGTATCTGGCATGATTATACCGTAGGTCTGTGTTTTTTAATGAAGTTTATCTGGACAAAAATATTTGCATGTCAGGGGGAAGGGGGAAGACCTGAATCATCTTGGCCACACTGCTAACATATCTAATCAAATTTAACACTGCATGACAAAAACTAAACTCCAAGTCTGGTAAAAGAGAAGAGGAAGTTCATCTGTCTGATCTTCCTGGCCCTGAATTAATTTTCATTCAACTTTTTGAAAGGATATCTATGACCCTTACTCTCATTTTGTCTTCTTAAATATCTTCTGGCTGTCTTCAGATTTCACAACATTTTACAAAATTGTGTTTGGGTAGAAAATTCATACTAATAGCAAGGTTGAAAGAGGCAAAGACTAATACCTTGAAATCACAGTAGCTATTCATCAAGTTTAATTGCCATCAAGTCTACTTAACAGATAGCTGATTTACCCACACAGCATTGCACAGTAAAGGAGTATTATATGGAAAATATAAAAAAGAGACAATTATTTTACCAGGTGCATTTTGATATGTGTTTAATTTCTAACTTAATGAGCTAAATTCTCATGGGGTTTTTTTGGTTTTTTTCCCTCAAAATTCTGAAAAAATATATTCTTTTATAGGTCAGTTTTACTGAGGACTTCTATGATCATAAGAAAATTAGTATAAAAATACAGAAATTATATAAATAACAGATTGATGCTGTTCAAATGTAGTTTTATTGCGCATTCCACTATGTTAAGATACAGATAGAACAACTAAAAATTATTTGATCAGTTGTTTGGCAGCTCCAAGGGCTCTGTGATGTTTTATCTCCAGTTTTAGTAATTTAAAAGGTCAAATGATTATTTTATAGAAAAAACAACTAAAGCAGAGCATCAGGAAGTGAGATAAAGAAAATCCTTTTATGTTTGAAAATACAGTCTTATCTTGAAGTTCACTTTTCATGTAAAAATAAGGCCAGCTCTGAAAACAGCAAACAATATTCTATTTTGTAAGGGAAATAAATAAAATTGATACATTTTTTTCACTAGAAGAATATAAGCATTTTGTTTTCTACAACTGCCTTCACCAATCCTAACATATATTTTTTTTTTAAATTTAGTTATTTTTCCCCATGAATGGTGTTACCTTTGTGTCAAAATGTAGTTAATGAAAGAGAACTAGACCTAAAGTTCCAGGATAGACTTAGCTACAGACAAACCATTTCATCATTGGATTCAGAAATTATCCTGGGGAAGGGGAAGTTTAATAAATCAGAAATAATAAGATAATGACAGAAAATTATCTAGAGCTCTTTATGTGTAGAAGTATCTATTTCTCGCAATTGATCATAGCAAATTTATTCTACAAGGAAGTATAATACTTTTTTAGGTTTTAAGACTATTCACCCTGACCTTAAAAAGTTGACACTGTGCCACCAACCTAAGAATCACATTTCACTGGGAATAGCAGAAAAAAAAATAGGAGATAATATTAACTTCATGAATAGTGAAATATCAGAATCAGATGCAGGTTATTAGACATAGTCCCAAACGTCACATCCTGATTAACCAGGAATTACCACAGCTGCCCATATTGTTGGCAAAAAGACCAAAAAGCTGTTTGATAATTTCATTATTTAGAACTTATTATAAATTTGAAATACAGACCTGGCTAACTGAAAAATTAAATACATTTTTACAAATTGTTAATCATGGGTCTATTAAACTATTTCAAAGGAAATTTAGAAAATTTAGTTTACTTAGTAAGCAAACCTTATAAAATAATTTTCTGGATTTATTCAGAATATTGATGGGCTGCAGAGTTGTTCTTGGATGTTTCTCTGTACTGGTTGCTGAAACCTCCTCTTCACCTCCTCATGCACTTCCTTTCACAGAGCTTTTGCAAGAAAGGAATTAAAGGAGTCCTGCTAGGCTGCTTAAAAGAGGTCTAACTGTAGGATAAACAATACATAAATTAATGTAAGCAAATTCATATGCATAAATAACCCATAAAAATACCTCGCTAGCTGAAGACTGGCTGACCAATGTGACTGCATCTCTGATGTATCATGTCTTCAAGACATGGTACTTTCTCTGCTTTTTGGCATATCATATCATCTAAAAGCAAAGTGGTTCTTGGGATTTGAATGTCTATTTTTATAACAATTCAGTCTTTTCTGGTTTAGCTTCACATATTTGGTCACAACAACACCATACAGCATTACATACTGGGGGGAAGAAAAGGTCCTGGAGATGCTGGCTGACAGCTGGCTGAACATGGAGCCAGCAGTATGCCCAGGTGGCCAAGAAGGCCAGTGGCATCAAAGCTTGTATCAAAAATAATGTGGCTAGCGTGAGTGAAATAATTGTCCTCATGTATTTGAAACAGGTAAGGCTGCAACCCAAGTACTGTGTTCAGTTCTTGGGCCCTCATCACAGAAAAGACATTGGGGTGCTAGCATGAGTCAAGAGGTCAATGAAGCTGGTGATAGTTCTAGAAAGTGAGTTATATGGATAGTGGCTGAGGGAGCTGGGATTGTTTAGCCTGGAGAAAAAGAGGCTCAAGGGATACCTTATCACTCTCTAGAAGTGAAAGGGCAGTGTAGCCAGATGGGAGTTGGCCTCTTCTCCCAGGCAACTAGAGACTGGACGAGAGTTCATAGGCTCAAGCTGCACGAAGAAGGCTCAGGTTGGACGACAAGAAGAATTTCTTCACTGGGAAGGTGGTCAGGTATTGGCTGCACAGGGACGTGGTGGATTCACCATCCTGAAGGTGTTCAAGAAATGCCTGGACATGGCACTTAGCTATGATATAGCTGACAAACTGATAATCAGCCAAAGGTTGGACTTGATGATCTTGGACATCTTTTCCAATCTAAATGATTCTGTGATATATCATATCTTTTTCAGCTTAATGTACTGAATAATGAAATGTATAAGACAGTATATCTGTGAGATGAGAAGAATGTGCAGAGCTCGTGATTGGTTGATCTCTTTGAGAGACTGTATATCAAAATAGGGTTTGTACTATGATGTCTGTTTATGCCCTAATGGAAAGGTATGAATGTAAGCAAAAGCACACAGACCTGTGCAATTCCTTCTTGTGTATTTATACTGTTTCTAGATTGTTTCTTCTACTGACTCGTCATGTCAGTCATTGTATTTTTATTTATTACAATCAAGACAATTGATTGATTGATCGGCAATGGTTCCAGGTGAATTCTTGTCTGCAAAAATATTCTAAAAAATATTTGCTGTCATACTGCAATAAGTAATTCTTTGAATTAAAATATTTTTTGTGAAATTATCACATACTTTTAAGAAATATGTCATCTGACAGACAAAGTTTATTTACAGGAAAAAAGGTCACAGGAAAAATGCTTTACTTATTTTGGAAGTTACAAGATTACTAATAAAGAAGCAATATTAGGAATATCAGATGTTTTTACGACAGAATCTTGAGTGGAGAGAGAATTATCTTGAGTCATTCCATTGAGTTGACAAGAATTTTCTATTAACCTTGATAGAAAATTTTATCACCTCTTTTTGTTTCCTCTGGGGAGGATGTTTTTAGATAAAGAAATAAGCCATACTTATTTAATGAATTACCTATTACAAATTATTCCCTGTCGTGGTTTTACCACTAAAAAGCGTGGTACTGGCAAGAGATGTCCGAGAGAAGCCACACACACCCAAAGAGAAAACACACAAGTAACACAGTTTATTTCACACACACAGAAAACCAACAATAAAGTGCAAAACAGACAAATTAAGCTTCCCCAGACCCCGTGTTGGGATGGGAAGGCTCTGGGATAGTGCTGTTTTTTTCTGTTGGGGGCTCTGGAAGAGATGCCAGGATAAATAGAGAAGGACCCCAACTTCAGCTCTCCCGGGGGATTCCGCGGCCGACCTGAGGACCCTACAGTAGCGCCGAGCCTCCACTTGGCTTTCTGAAGAAAAACACTCAGACAGTTAGAAACCGCGAGCCCCCCTCCCCCACTCCCTTCCCCAATCCCGGGAAGGAATTTCAGTGCTGATGGAAAGATGTAGCCTTTAAACTGGGCTATGGCCGCGGAAATCGCTAATCCGCCCGCCCAGGATATACCACAANGGAAAGTGCATAGAAATGCGACTCCAAAAACAGTCCACCCCCCAGGAAATACCACAAGAAAACACGACCCCGAAAGAGTCCACCCCCAGAGAATACCACACCGGGCTGCCGCCGCTGAATTGCTGATCCATCCACATGCAGAGGTTAGTCTCAGCGCGAAGATGAGGAGCGATGTTACTGCGGCCACGTCCAGAGCAGAAAGAGAAAGATGGCGTCCGCTCTCCCCTTTTTATAGGGGCCCCCTCTTTGTGCATGCGCAGATGGCCCCCAGGGGGCCGGCCTTCCTCTGATTGGATGATCAGCACACGGGCCCCACCCCCAGTAAGGCCAAGCGTGCACACGGAAGTGCCGCGATGGGCCGGAAGTGCGCGGGCCCCCCGCGGCCCCGCATTGCGTCCCAGGGAGTTCCGGTACTTCCTCCGGGCCACCCTGACCTGTGCCGACCTGGCTGCATGTGTCGGGCTGGCCGCACGGCAGTTCCCACACTGGCCCGGCTGCGCAGCAGTCGTGGCGCCCCTGCTGCCATCGCCGGTGCCATGCACCGGCACGTCCACCACGGCCGCACGCCACTGGCACTGCCGGTGCCACCGGCACCGCGCACCGGCACCAACGTGGCCACCGGCAGCGCCAAGCTCCAAACACGGATGGCCACACTGCCTGGCGTGAATATGGTGGGGGGAGGGGGCCACTGCACCAATGCCGTGGGTGGGGAATGNGGCCACTGCACCAAGGCCGTGGGTGGGGAATGCAGCCATGCTGGGGACCGGGTCCGTCCCTGCCCGTCATGGCCCAGGGGACAGGGCAGCCCTGGCCCCCCCACCGGGACCCAGGAACGGGCGGCCCCACCCCCCGCTCACCAGGGGGGCGAAAAAAAGACCAGTTTTAGCTTCACCCCACAACATTTCCTCAATTCCAGTCATCTGGTCAAACTTTTATTACTACCTGAGAAAAGTCAGTTACAGTCTGTCAAGAGCTTTAAATTGTTTAACATGCGAAGGAGAATGATGGGGGTGGGTGTGTTGGAGGGGGTGAGGAGGTGGAGGGAAGGGGATGAGGAAGAAACATTTCTACGGCAAACAGCATCCAACCTTCCAAACTGCTCAAGTAGAAGTCTATCAAAACCTTAGTTGCTTCTATGTTTAGGTCAGTTTTCTACAGAAGAAAAGTGACGTATTTTATTGAACTCTCACAAATTACATATATAATGATCTCTCACAGAGAAATGAAAAAGTGACTTGATTAGCTGGTATTGATAGCAATGTCATATTTCTCCAATTGAAATGCATGAGCAAGTTACAACCTTATTTCTACGCAGAGTTTCTGCTTTTTGTGTTAGATATACTTTGTCAGATGCATAGATTCAAGCTTCCATTTTTGTTTTAAATAATGGGAAATTTTCCACCTAGTTTAAATGGAATGCAATATGGTCCACGAGGTTTTAAACTAGAGACTAGGAAAATGTTTTGGTTAAAATAAAACTGATCTGAAACAACACAGAAACAAAACCTTGTATCTTGCGAAAATCTGATTTAAAATAATCTGCAAATGTAATATTCTATATAGCAGGAAAATAATATCATTTTTGTCTATTCAATAAGTCCTGTACCTGTATTTTGGGGATCTTGATTTGATTCAGATAAGCATTCAGATTTTTAGATGCTTATTTAATTCAATTTTAATGTCTTTTGAATTTGCACATCTCCAATTTAAAAATCCTCTCTGGGAAATTTATCCAGATGGAGGTTCTACAAAAGCACACCTGGCAAAACAACATCTGCCTGACAATGACTTTGTGAGCCTCAGTAAAGGCTGACATATGTGCACATGCAATTGGACCTTATAGCAACAAAGTGTTTTACATATTAGTGTACACTGGGGAGTCCTGAATCCTGACAGAAAAATATGATGGCTTTTACACTTTAAATTACAATGAAGCTGTATTCACAGATGGTGCAGGTACATGTGCTCTCATATGCTCTCATGCAGCACATAAGGGAGGTCATTTCCATAACTGCTTTGTTCTGATTTCTAGTGTTTGTCTCGATGTAGTTGTTGTGATTTAAGATCAGCATTTTCAGTGGGAGTTAGCTCCAGCTGCTGATACAGTGTTGACTGGAAGCCTGTAAGCTCCAGTATCAATACAGAGGCTTCCGTTGACACAGATGACAAAATATCATTCACTCTCCTTTATTACAGTGTTTCTTTCATAAGGTATCGGGCACAGTTTGTTGTGGTTTGGTCAGAGACAGACGCTGAGTAAATTAACAGCTTCTTTGAGATTAGTCAGCTGGAGAACTCACAGAGCCATTGCCATGTGCCAAATGGCTATGCTTTGAAGATAGGGAAAGTAAATCTTACATGGCCAGGTTCTTGAAAACTAACAAATGAGCTTTAATTCTGAAGGAAAATGGACTGAGACATAGCTTGTTTTCTTATAGTGACCTTTGTTTTAAAATTATAACAAAAATTCCAGGAAATATTCATACTTGGCCAAAGTCTGAGAGCAGGAAATGGCCCAGCTGAACACTAGCATCTGAGTGTGCAATAGAAGGACATTTACGTTCATGAGACAGAGCAGCAGTGCTGCATTGCTTGCTTCAGAGCTGCAGGAGCCCTCTGACTAAGGCAGGCTTTATTCATCTCTTTTTTCAAGCAGTGCATTCCTCTGGATACCCAGACTCACTCATACTCCTTCTCTTTCTCAACCTGCCCAAGAGCTTTATGCTTTTGTGAGAGCTGTGCATTAGTCTTAGAGGACCAGTATTGCTCTTAGAAGTGCAACCCTGAACTTTTATCAGAGGATAAATGGCCAGAGACAAAGGATGTCCATGAGAGTTAGAGAAATCCTCTGCCTACTTCTAGTAGGCCTAATCTAAGTGCAGAGTGTGCTCATCCATTTTTAAAGCAACCCTTCCCTGCCTCTTGTTTTGGCATCTGAATCTCATGGAAATGTTCCCTTATTTCCAAACAAAAAAGGATAGTTGTGCCATAATGCAGGATTAAAAGGGAACTAAATTTTTGTGATAGTTCCACAAGCAAAGCTGTATAGCCTAATGATAAGGAAAAAAATAAGCCAGAAATATAAGTTTGCAGAGTTTGCAGCAGGAGGGAAACAAGGTCCTGTGGGAAGGACATAATTAAATTTATTCCTGTTTCTAAGCTGGTCATTTTCGTATTCGTCTTTAACTTCTTTACCTTGGGCATGAGTCTGTTCTTATCCAAAGCCCACACTGCACAGTACGTAAAATATAAGCTGCGTCTTCCAAACTATTTCCAATGCAACCTTGTGCCATTGCACCTTGCTACCTCTCAGCTCACTTCTGCTTAAAAAAGCTTAGATCAGTCAGATATATGATAAGGTGTACTTAAGTTTTGCACAACAGTGTTGGCAGAGATGGGGGTAGTCAAGGTATACAGCTGTCTCTTAACAAAGGCACTTCTCCTAATACTGTGCATCACACTCACTCCCATCTTTACTGTATTCATTGCTACATGTTTTTTAGATGTTGAAAATTCTGAAATCAGGCTTTTTTTCCTGGAAAGGGTATAAACATTGAGTAGATGCAGGATAGACTGTGTCTGCATCTGAATCAAATACTCTCTTGGGATCTGACCTTAAAGCCTAAGGCCAAATCTTTTAATGAGAACTTAGGCAGTATCTTATAGCAACACAATTGACATGCATTGGAATTGATATGTGATAGCAATTGACAATTTCTATCAAGTTATGGCATTAACACAGTTCAGTAGCATACCTTTTATTCCCTTTAACTGTATTTCATTGAACACTTTTTTCCTGCTATCAAATGTTCTGTTTTCATAGGGTTTTTTTCATTGTTTGCTTTTCATTGTTTTTTCATTTTTTCTTTTCATTGTTCTTTTTCTTTCTTTCTTTCTTTCTTTCTTTCTTTCTTTCTTTCTTTCTTTCTTTCTTTCTTTCTTTCTTTCTTTCCTTTCTTTCTTTCTTTCTTTCTTTCTTCTCTCTCTCTCTCTTTTGACTGGTAATTAATTTTATTTTATTTCAGTAATAAAACAAAAGTTTTGTAAATCATCGATATTAGAAATAACTGAATAACTTCAGATTAACATCCCAATGTCAAAGACTGAGTATAAACTCGACAAAAGCCGAGAGGAAGGACCTAACCAGAAGCAAAATTTCTCCATTTCAGCAGAAATCTCCAAATATGACTGAATAGTCCTATAGACTGAAATATTGGTCTATTCTTTCATGAACAATGAAGATTTCAATGACAATCAACACAGCCTCTGAGGAAAGCCAATAATTGTTAAATCATCAGGTTAAATGAGATAATGAAAATGATATCAGTGAAAGTAGGGGGGAAAGTGAGGCTAATGAACTGAGATTGATCATGTAATTCACAGGCTTTATTCTAACTTTGATCAAACCAGAGAAAGGAAAAGTACAGGATAAAAACTTCAGATATGGAATAGAAATGCTGAGTTTCTATACTGCAGCAGAGCAGGACATGACAGCTTAAGCTGGCTGAAAAGAACGCAGAAGTTGGATAGAATAATTACTGAACATACTGCAGAAGATTGAGACTTCAGTAAAAGACATTTGCCAAGCAGGAAATATCTCATAATTTTGGGCATATGAGTTATAGTAAGGACAGCATGGTTACAAATGTAGGTGGACAGAGCTATTAGTTTACCTTTCACACTTAACATTGAACTGAGTCTGAGCTGAAAAAGGCCTAAAGAAGTATCTTGTAACACCAATAGCACCAATACTACTGGGACTACAAATGTTTGGTCTCACTAGTCACTGAAGATCAGACAGCTATTAGCATATAGGCTGCAATACTGCTGACTTTGGTGGTCTCAATACTTCTTTGTTGAAAGTGATCAAAAGAATTTTTAAAGAACTAAAAAGCCACTAGGATTTTTCCAAGATTGGAAGAAACCAGATGATGCATGCTATGATCACTCATGAGACTGGAGAATGAGAAATGTGGATTGAATGGGTAGGAGCGTGTCAATTAAACATATGGGAATGTATTTGTTGTGTTCAACTATTTAAATTGAAATGTTCAAACATCAGTACAACATTTTAAAGAATGGAGATCAGTAAGTCTAGTCTCCATAATGTTTTAATTAAAGTTCTTTTAAATAGGACTTACAAAGTTTATATTTTAAAATGTTTTCTGTGCTGACTACAGTATTTTTTTCAGAAATTTATTTATGGTAATGTTGAGGTCTAATCCTGTATTTTACCTTTTGAAATACTGCAAAACAACAGAACCCCAGGCTCTGTTTCAGCAGGAAGTTGAAAAAAACGGTGGTAATAACGGTGCATAAAATAGTCTCATGACCCCTCCACCATTTCGGTCATACCATAGATAGTTCTCGATACTGTTGCAGCATCTGCGGAACAATATTCCAGCTGTTCTCAGACTTTCCCATTTCTGGAAGCCTGCCTCTTACTCAGCTCCAAACACAAATGTCCACACAGTAGAAATCTGGTCATCCTCCAAGAGATCAGTCCCAGACTAACCAGAGATTACACCAGAATACCTCTGTTATTTTTTCACTCACATCTAAGGACCTTTAGAACCACAAAGTCAGACATTAATTGATTACGTTAAGGTAAGACATCAACACTTTTGGGAACTAGCCCTGGCAGAATTGTGTGTAAAGGTCTTCCCTGATGTTACTGAGGTCTTTAGCAGAGGTATGTTCAAGCTTCAAATCAGGATGTCAAAATACGCAAAACCCCACTAGTCGCACACATACACACACACACTCCCTCCAATAAATGAATGAGCAGGGTTTTTTTCTCTTTAAAATTTAGGAAACTTCTTTGATGACAATCGACAGTCCTGCCACTTTCAGATGTCACTGGCCATCAGTTGCTGCTGCTTTACTTCAGATTTGGAGTTCCATCTGCTCTTTGTTTGCTCTTTTTTAATTTGAAAAGACCTTCCTACCATGGTGTCTAAATACTTGGGAAAGCATTTTCAGAAGATACAAAGCTTATACAGGATACTTCAGATTTTCCTTAAAGAGAAAGAAAAAGGGATAAACCTTCAGAGTCCTTTTGAGATTTGTACATCTGTATATATCTGTTTCCTAAAGTTTGTAACCTCAATTCTAGCATACAGAACTCTCCTGGATCCTTATTTCCAATAATTTTTAATAATGTTATATTCTACTTCATTTTTACAATATTGCATATTAAACTTACCTTTACATTGATCATTAAGACACATACTGTGTTGTTTAATTACGTACATGTAAAGTGGTTGTGTGTGCATGCACAAATTTAAAAAAAAAGAAAGATAAACCCTGACTGTATTCAAATAACTAACTTACCCTATTCCCTAATCTATCTTAGTCTAGTGGGTTTTCAGTTGTTTATTTTAGTCTGATTTTTCTACAGGAGCTTTTGCAAGTTTGCTAAAAGGGCACAGGATTTAACTAATGGAAGCCAAACAGAAAAGAAAAAGTAAATTTCTGGAAACATTAATGTACACAAGCTACAAAACTAGATTTTAGGTTTGTCTGCCTAAGCAACAGGGAGCAGTTTAGATTGCACATCTCATTTTTGGACAATATTTTTCAAAAACATTTCTAAATTCTCTTGTTTTCTAAACTTTCCTTATGGTGCAAGTTGTTTTGATTCTTGTTCACATAAGTTGCTTTTCTGATCCTGTTCAGACATCCATNATACAGGATACTTCAGATTTTCCTTAAAGAGAAAGAAAAAGGGATAAACCTTCAGAGTCCTTTTGAGATTTGTACATCTGTATATATCTGTTTCCTAAAGTTTGTAACCTCAATTCTAGCATACAGAACTCTCCTGGATCCTTATTTCCAATAATTTTTAATAATGTTATATTCTACTTCATTTTTACAATATTGCATATTAAACTTACCTTTACATTGATCATTAAGACACATACTGTGTTGTTTAATTACGTACATGTAAAGTGGTTGTGTGTGCATGCACAAATTTAAAAAAAAAGAAAGATAAACCCAGACTGTATTCAAATAACTAACTTACCCTATTCCCTAATCTATCTTAGTCTAGTGGGTTTTCAGTTGTTTATTTTAGTCTGATTTTTCTACAGGAGCTTTTGCAAGTTTGCTAAAAGGGCACAGGATTTAACTAATGGAAGCCAAACAGAAAAGAAAAAGTAAATTTCTGGAAACATTAATGTACACAAGCTACAAAACTAGATTTTAGGTTTGTCTGCCTAAGCAACAGGGAGCAGTTTAGATTGCACATCTCATTTTTGGACAATATTTTTCAAAAACATTTCTAAATTCTCTTGTTTTCTAAACTTTCCTTATGGTGCAAGTTGTTTTGATTCTTGTTCACATAAGTTGCTTTTCTGATCCTGTTCAGACATCCATCTAAAAGGAAAATATTTTGAAATCTGTTAAGCTCATAGTTAAATGCTATTATATGAAATACAGGGTAGTCACAAGAGTTTAAAGCAAGTCCTTATCATTATCATCGTTACATAAATGTTAAAACTAGGTATCTCTCATTATACTAGACACAGAAAATCAATCCATTTCTCCATTATCATGACACTGAGAAGCATACGAAATGCGGCTTATTAGGAAGTGTCACTCTCATTCCTAAAGCAAGAATACAACCAAAAGGGCATATTGATAGGGGGAATTGTTTTCCTATGCAATTAGCAGTGTTATTCCCTTTTGCAAGATGAAATGGTAGCCAGGAGTTCAGGAGAATTTTTTTTTTTTCCTTAAAAGGTTTTCGGCTATATATAAAATCCTGTGTAGTCAGGGCTAAAATAACAATAATTTAGGATGAGTTGCAACTCTCTGGCCATCGATCTCTAACTTCTGATTAACACAGATTTAAAACCCCCTTTTCTTCTAGATGTCTTATTCTATAACAGGCTTTCTCCTTCAAATTTATTCTCTCTTTTTTTCAAAACATCTGTACTGATTTTTAAGAGGAAAGTATTACTAAACTAGTAAATCTAGGGGACAAAGATCTGGCATGGCAAGCTGCTTACAATATGATCAATGATTTTGTGTAGACAAACCACGACTACATTAAGTAAGCAATAGTGTTACTGGAAGAATTACCAAAATTATCATGATACTCAGAGATTTCATTTTACTGCTTTTTGGGACAAAAATTAATCTTTGTCCAAAGAGCTTGACCAGTGATACTGGAGATACTAACAGATAAGCAGATAGAGATGATATGTAAGTGATTATGGTTTCTTGCAGAAAAATATCTGTGCTTTGATTTAAGTTTTATTTGCTGTGGCAGTGTCTTCCTTTATTTCCATAACAATAAAAAAGAAGATAATATCTAAAAA
>VYZS01099770.1:3408-14194 GCA_013400695.1 Neodrepanis coruscans | reverse complement strand
CATCAAAATGCTATATATTTTTAGAAGATAAGAATAATGTTTTTTGGATTTGTTGAGGGGTTTTTATTTTATATATTTTTTTACTAAAAGCCATGTTCTACTGGGTAGATGGGAAGAACAGATTATTTCCATATTTTTTACTATTTTTGTTTCCATATTTTGACATTATAAAAATATTACCTTGTTTCAACATTTAAAATGTCTGCCTTTTTACTACATTGAAAAAATATACACAGGCTGTTGCTTTCCTCAGCCACAGATTCAGGCTTTCAACATACGCCATCAGACATTATTGAGCGTTTTCCTCTTCTGAAAAGAATTCCCAAGAATAAGCAGCATGTGACTAAAGATATTAACAGAATCAGGAATTCTGGAGAATAACTAAGATATCTTTCACTATCCCTGTGATGAGATTGTAAATGTGGTTGGAAAATACTATCTTTGTACAATAAACAAACAAACAAACAAATAAATAAACGTCCTGGTATTCCTTCTCTCTCTTCCCTTTTCTAAGTTTACTGTTTCTTAAAAATTTGTACTTTTCTTTCATTTAAAGGAAGAAAAAGGAATGATCACCGAAGAAGTGAAAACAAATGGTCAAGGAAGAAAAATCAATTTTTTCTGTCTAGGTAAAGGGCAACATTTGTTGTGCAGAATAGGATTGCTTTTGAGGAAGAGAAAGCAGAAGACTATGGTGGCTTTTTGATACAACTTGATCTGTTGCTCAAGAAATTAAAGATATCCTTGCAAATATCCCTTTAACACTACTCCTTATAGCACCTTCCTGTTCTACAAAATCACAGAGAACATGAATATGAATGTCTGTTAGTGAATGAGTAGACTTTCTGATAGTTCATTACATCATCGTAACTCTCTTTTACCAATAGTCAATTCACAACTTTGATCCTTTAGTTCCTTGCCATCAATGAGCTAAAGTCTTGCATGTCTTCTACAAGGCTACTCTTGAATCAAGACTTAAAAGTGCTACCTACACTTAAAAACCTGAGATCTCTTTCAAAATATAGTTGTTCAGGACACATATGCAGTATTATAAAACATAAATCAAACCAGCTAGTGAGATAAGTAATCTTTTAACAGCCAGATATGACATATATCTCTTTCCAGCAAGCCCTCTGTTGACCACAGAGAGCTCATCCCTGCTTCAAAGGGTAGAGAATCTTCTTCCCTCTCTCACCTTGCTAATTTAATAACTAAGGTTCAAAGAAAATTATTCTTCCCATAAGAAAAGTATGCTCATTTTTAAAGCAGCATATTGCAGCAAAACTACAAAGATCAAAATGTAACAGTGAGTTAGAGGAAGAATGAAAAGGACACCCAGTGCTCTGCCCTGCAGAAAAACAGGGGGCTTTTGTGCTTAGAAAGAGTAATTTAAAAATTCATTAAACTGGAAGTGATACAGTGGGTTAATTCGCTGCCCTTTGGAGACCTGAAATGTATTTATGCAGAGAATGAGTTTTTCCAAATGCCCAAACCACCACCACACAACTTGGCAGGGAGAGGAACAGCTGCAATGCTGCAGGTCAGAGGGACGTGCATTGGCAGAGGCTGAGCTGGGGAAGCTTGTGCAGCACCTGCCTGCATCGTGCCTGGCTCGAGTTGGTGTTATCAGCTTCTGACTTTATTAAAATCCTTCAAATCCAGCACACTCACAAATCTTTCTGCAAGACAACTGTTGCCAATAGGAGATTGCATTTGCCTTCATGCCTATAATTTCTCTGCTCTGCATGTATTTTCAATTTTATAAGAGCAACAGAGGGAATAGAAATACATGTGGCTGTGTAATTCAAGTGCTGGAAAATGCTTTAATACATTACATTGTAACAAGTATTTAAGAATTGAATTAACATTCATTACATCAATAAACTAGATCATGCAAATAGTCTCATCAGAGACAAAATCCACTTAATTCATCTTGGACTGCTAAGGAAATTATATAACAAAGAAATATTTACACAGATCTGAATGATCACAGGATCATAGACAGCTTGAGTTGGGAGTGACCTTAAAGGTCTTCTAACTCCAACCCCTTCACCATGGACAGAGACATCTTATTCTAGATCCCACCCAAAATGGCCTTGAAGAATTCTGGGGATGGGGCATCCACAATGCTCTGGGTAGCCTCTTGCAGTGCCTCATCCCACTGAGTAAAGAATTTCTTCACAATATTTAATCTAAATTTCTCCTCTTCTAGTTTAAAATGGTTTCTCCTTGTCCACCACTGTCTCCCCATGTAAAAAGTTCCACTCCCTCTATTTTATAAAGCCTCTTTAAGTACTAAAGAGCTGCAATGAGGTCTCCCCAGAACCTTTTCTTCTCCAGGCTGAACCACTCCAGCTCTCTCAGCCTGTCTTCATAGGAGAGGCACTCCAGCCCTCTGATAGTCTTTGTGGCCTCCCCTGGACTCTCATGTCCACATTTTGTGCTGAGGACTCCAAACTATTCAGACCTGATCAGCCAAGCTTAGCTATCCCCTTCAATTACTGTGATTAAAACACATGAGTCTCTTAGACTACACACCAGAAGAGGTGAAGTGATAGTTTCTTACTGTCCAAAACTATTTGACCTGCACAGCACGTGTGTCCTGACAAGGAAACTGGGCTGCTCACCTTTACTTACATATACAAAGGGATAATGAATATGATTAGTTTTAAAGATTCCGGTAGATTTGTCCATAAATTGTATAAAAAAATATTTGATTGCATGCTTTGCTAAACAGGAACCAAACTCAGTGCAATATTGCTTCTACAGACATCATGAGGTGATCCCTGCCCTCCATTATACTCACCCTCTTACTGGTGTGTAATTATTCTGGTTCTACTGTTGTACTAGGTACCTGAGAAATGTTTGAACTTCTTGATATAAGAAGTTCAAAGTTAACAGAAAAATGCAATTTAGTACTTTTATTCTCAAAATGCTGTAGCCCAAACGTATGAGACTTAATAACCACCAGAAAGGGAATATTATTAACCCATCAACACAATAGTCTTATTCATGAGTTCTTTCTTCCTACAAGACCTCCTTTGTATATGAAGCATGTATTTAAGACACAAAAGACACAGGATTGACAACACAATCTGAGAGGAGATGATAAAATCTTTAACTGCTAATAATTGTGTGTACAATTTCACAGTCATAATCCTTAGTCATGGCTTATAAAAGCAGTGTTCAGGGAGTAGGTGACTTAAATCTTCTCGGGTCCAGATCATGCTGAATATAGGGTTTTACCTTCTTGGTAAGTATGCTAGAAAATCAGCTTTTGCACAGAAGAAAGTAGGGAAACTACTAACCCTATGTTCTCTAGCAAATTTTTTTCCACATTGGCAATGAACATTTAGCTGCACTTGTATTTATAGGTGCTGTCTTCTTTGTACTGAGCCGACCTGGTGAATAGGATTTCTCTGGAAATTTTGACTAAGCCTAGGATGTCTCTTAATCACTGAACAGTTAACATAAGTAGCTAATGGGGCAAAAGGGTAATGTGGGGTTCAGAAATATTGAGGCTGAGTAAATGCCTGCACCCAGAAGTCCAGGTGATGCTCCATCTTACATTTAGAACCTATATTCTGCATTCATCTAGCCTTGGGCAGGAAGCAATGTAGCAGAGAGTCTGAGTCTTCTGGGCAACTCAGCAAATTCTGTTAACTTCCTATATCTGGGATTCAACTCCCTTTTACCATGTAAGCATAATCCTCCATTTCACCAGACTCTTGAATGACTATATACAGAAAGTGGTAAGAACAAAACATACATATTTTTGCTTTTTAAGTCATCTATTGGCTAATCTTCAGCTCAGTTTAGAGCAGGTATTGGTCTACGTATTACGTAAAAGGGGAATAAATTGAAGGAAAGGATGGAAAATTATCTAAGGGCTAACTGGAGTTTAGTTAAGCCAGTAGTTTTCACACACAAATCATCATTAGGGGCGCACTAAAACTAGTGTTATATTTCATACACTACTGCAAGAAATCAGGTATATATTTTAACTTAATTTCAAACATCCAAAATACACTTCATATGTGGAAAAAAAAACATTTTGAACAGGACAATGTTTTCACAAGTTTAACATGTGTAATGGAAATTTTATATGAATTATACATACATGAAACTTTCCTATATGAAACTTACATAATGCAACAACAAGCATTAAAATGGCCAAATGACTGTATTCATGCCATAATATTTTTTACAAGCCATAGCCCACAACTGCTGCAGTTAAACAGGCCACTTTTCTCAGCTGAGTAAAGTAATTATTTTGCAGTTTAAGTGCTTATTTGGCCCACTGTTTCTCGGTAAAACCAGAATTTAGCAAATGTTAGTTTCATACTTATGCCGTTCATTTCTCTGTGCAATACTACATATAATTAATGGGAAGAAAGTTGTCATTTGGTTGGTGCAGCCGGTACTTTTACACACTTTACAAAATAAATATTGTATTCTTTTCCCTATTTAGAGCTGATTCTAATAACTATACTCATACCCACCAGTATATTACATATAACTAATTCCAATTAAGTCTATATAATTAGTTTTAAAGTGTTATTCACTGGACTATGGATCAACATTTTATCCTTCATTTAGATCTTACAAATCAGTANACAATTTCTGCTGATTTTGGTAACTTCAGATTTTCCTTCTAAATGTATTTCAAGTTACTTAAAAGCTTCAGAGCATTCCTTCAATGAAATAGCTTTTAAAAACAAAATCCTATTTGGATATTAATAGATCACTCTTGCAAAAATATCGTTTCACACAAAAAATGTAGCAAAAGTGTACATGGGCTTGAAAGCATATTTTCCTGAAAACATGTTGGACGTATATTTCTGACAGCTAATTAAAACTTTTCCATTCTATCAGTCATGTTTGTGTGAGGTCCAACAAAACCTGAAATGAAATGCATTATGAAGGCTATGCTTTAACAGTCAAATTCATTTTTCCTCATACATCTGGAAATTAAAATCTTGGTATTATTGACTCCAATGGAAATTTTATTCTTGAATTATTCAAGCTTCCTTATTTCTGAAGCTATAGAATTATAAACAGGATATTCTGAGAAAACATTATTCATCCTTAGGCAAACAGATTTTGACCATATAACCCTTTATCTGAGTTGAATCTCATATGCAGACCAAAATGTCATCCCAATTCCCAAAAAAAGCAATTTCTTCCTTACACAAAGCAGATTATTTCTAAGAAAACTATTGTTGCATAAACACCTCTACTCATATGCTTACAAGTTTTTGCTGGAGTTTTCTCTCTGAGGGCAGTTTCATTCATGCAACCATATTCCATGTTGAATAAAAGGAAGATACCACCCTCTCTTGAAGCCACAGGCACTGAAGGCACATGGAATTAAGCTTATGAATATTTGAGCCTGACAGGAGCATCCATTTCACTCTAGCAGTATGGTCTATAGCCAACATCCTTTTTCTGCAGTCCGCTTGTACTTTTTCACAGAATCTTCACTTTTCAAGGCTCAACAGGTTTCATTGACTTTTGGTGGGGTTGCATGATGTGGAAAACTTTCAGGCCTTTGCATTTGTTTCTTTTCACAAATAGTTCTTAAAAAGATCTGTATAAATAACTAGAGAATGAGAATGTGTCCTCCAAATACAATGTGGTTGCATGAGAAAGAAGTAAAAAGGCAAGAAGAAATTAATAGAATTCAATAGCAGGTGTATCAACATGCAAATCTCTAGGACCAACATGGAAATGTAAAGATTGTTTTAAAAAGCAGTAAAACAGCCATGTACTTTTACTTCAGTTCAGCAAGTGTGAAATTAAATGGACACCTGTGGTGCTATAAGAAATTATCCTGATTTCTGATTCGTGTGCTGGGTGCAGAGTATCACTGACTCAGTGAAACAGAGTAGGAACTGTTGTCATGAGCATTTTAGGTGGTATGCAATTATTTGTGAATGCCTAGAAGAGTTAATAATGGGATAAAAAATAGTAGCAAATAATATCTTTACAAATTGCATTAGGAAGAGGTTTAAAATTAATCTAATTAACCTATTTTTGTTCTGGTTATAATATGATAGTTTTGATCAGACAAGTTCAAAAAGACAAATTTTCTTTTAGAAAAAAAATTGTTTAGGTCAACAGAACTTGTATTTGTATAGCAAAAACCATCTATGTTAAAAGTTTACTTTAACTACTAAATTTAATGTCTCTCTGTTTATTGCTATATTTTTCAAACAATAGCATCAAATATCATATATTCAGTGTGTTATACTATGACACATTTTAACAACAGTAAAGACTTAGATCAATTAAATGTTTATTAAAACTGAGTGTTAGCCAGTGATACCAGAGATGGCTTCTTTTTTTGTGAATCAACACACAGACTTCATCTGAGAACAGAAGCTCTCTGTGGCTGGAAGATAAAAAGGAAAACAGTAGTGGCACAGACTCTTCTCTTGATCATTGTCTAAATCAACAACAACTCTTGCATGACTGCTAATTCTTCTTGCATCAACTGACAGTGCATGTTCACTAAATCCATACATGTGTTAAGATTCTTTCAGAGCATATGAAAGGATACTCTTATTAGCCTTTTCTTTCTGACAGTTCACTGACAATTGTACCACTTGGATTAAAATATTTCTTTTAATTGCAAGAAAGAAGAAGAGTTAGCATTACCAAAACTAGTCATGCCACAGGCCCACCATAAAATGACTGCTATTTGTTAATGTCATTTACAAACTGCAAAAGTAACATTAGTAAGTGGAAGCACTTGATGCTAAGGGAATTAACCATACAGTAAAGGAACTTTATGGACAGATCATTAATCTCTGACTGCAAAGAGTTAGACTTGATTTTGTGCCAAATGTTTGACTCTAAAGACTTTGCCAAATGGCCAAAGCTAAATTATAGAAGAAATACATATTAAAATAAGACCATTTATATTTTACATCTACTGCGAGAATAGGCAAACACCATCACATTTTTAATATCATCTCAAAACGCAATTCCTAATCCAATAAAAACATCTAGTAAAAATCATAATAAAATTAATTAATGAGTTGTGTACCACATTATGTTTTCATTTCCAACTTGTTAAAAACAGCAAGTTTCACCACTCATTCTCATGTGTTACATTTCTCTTCCTTTTCTCAGTATTTGTGTGTGGGCACAAGAGTAGTTGAAAAATATACATGTTCTGCTAATAACTACACATGAAAATCAGAACTTATTTCATCACAATGTTTCAAGGAGAAGGAAAAGTAATATTTTTGCACACTGTAAACGGGGTAAGAGTGGCAGAGGGCTCTTTTCAGACCATCTACTGTAGCTGTTTAAACTGGCATCAGTATTTCTAGGGCATTAGAATTTGACAGAAGACCGAACAGTTCCTGCTGCCTAGTCTCTGCCTGAGCTTAATTCCATGCACAGTTAAAATAGGGAGCAATAGCTGTGTTTCCGAGGAGGAGCTGTCTGCAGTGGCTGACCCATGGATTTTAGCATTCCTTGGAAGAGAGCTGCGATGTTCAGACGTTCCGTGAGCAGCCCAGGCTCCTAACTCCACAGAAGCAGGATGCAGGCATGTGCACTCCAGGGCTGGGGCAAAGCGCTGCCTCATGAGACAATCTGGCTGAAGCGTCCTTGCCTAAACTCTTCAGTTAACAAAGCCGGGACCCACCTCTCATCCTGGGAGGGACAGATGTACAGTGATCTGCACCCATACAACTGCTATGGCTGCATCCAAGATGTTTTTGAGTCCACTCTCTGGGCTTTGTTATGCCCCAAACTATGCCTGGCAATTATTTGAGAGAGTACTACTGATCCCAAGCCAAAAGTATGAGAAAGGCCATACCACAGATCAGCAGTGTGTAGTCCCACATGCTTTCACACTGGTTAGTGAAGTGTAGCAAGACATAACTTTTAAGTCCTCAGCTTGCCAAGAGGGTGGGAAAAGACTGCACTCAAGGATTCAGCAAAAATTCCCCATTTGCCAGTCTGAGGATGCCAAATGGCTGATGGTATTAGCACACTGACTCTTGTATATATGCATATATAGGCTGTATGCATACAGCAGTTCTTCAGAAAAAGCAAGTTAATCAGCTAAGAGCAAGAGCACAGTGTTCTTAAAACAGATGTAACAACTACAGCAGAAAGACGATTTCTGTCTTTCGTCATCAGTTCTGCTTCCTGTATATCATTTTGGCCAATACTAAATATGTTACAGAGAACAAATCTTTAACAAATTTTTAATTTTTTAACAATAAATTGGAGATTATTAGATGGTAGGTATAGGACTCAAAAGGATTGGCACTTACAACTCAGAGTGAATTCAAAAAAAGAAACTCATGTCAATGTAACTAAGATTATTTACAGGTGTTTTTTTTTTCATTCTATTACAAATCATTTGCATATCTAATATGTACTTAGAGGAACTGCTATGCTAAAACAGTTAACACATTTCTGACACGGAAAAAAGGTCAATTTCCACAAACTGCATTATAGAAAAGTCTTATAGGGATTTTTCTTTACCTCAGATGCTTAAAGAAATCTACATTAAAAGAAAAAAAAGTTATGTCCATTTCTCAAAGCACTTCATCAAACTTGTAGGAAGCATATTTATTTGACTTTTTCTGATAAGAAAAAGAACTTAAGAGATGTTATCTGACTTCTGACACGTGTGATATACTGTCTATAGCTTTTATCCTTTCTTCTTTTCATTTGATAGCATGAGTTCCACTGTCATAAAGGCTGAGTAAATACATTGAAAGAGACAGCAGCGTCCCTGGCAAGCTTTTCCTTTAAGGAGAGAGATTTGGTCCTGGGACAAAAAAGGGATCTGACAAAGCTGTAATTGGAATATATGTGATTGTAGCTTCAAGAAAAATTCCTATTAGATTCCAACGACTTATTTATGGCTGATATTATCATCACTTGGGTTAGTCTTCCTTGGATTTTTATGTAGAAAATCAAGGTATTGCATTTCAGGAAAATTTCTTGGTGTTAAAACTGATGCATTTAGGTACCTGGGGATATATTCAACTGCCAGCACACAGCCATGCAGTGCCACAGGGTGTCTCAGAGGTACAACACCAGGACTGTGCTGCTTTCAACTGGAAACACAGGTGAGATACCACGGGCCATACTAATGGGTCCTCCTCAGTTATGTGTGAGCCCTGGGGTAAAAGGTCTCAGCCTCAAACCCAGTTCAAGCCTGACTTCTTCAGCATTTTATAGAAAAATCAGTCCAACACTGTGCTGGGTTGAGACCTTGCATTGAAACTCAAGACAGGGTCAGCAACTTGGTTCCAGCCAGCAAACAGAGTGTATAGGAGACTTGTGAAATCACCAACATGGTACTGGAAGTTCCCTGTTTGTTTCAGGCCATCTGTCTTTAAAGATCCCAAGGGCTGAAGAAATTATGAGCAGGATCTTAAATTTCCACAGAAATTTTGCGTTGAATGCTCCCTCCAAAATCCAGTGCAGTGCCTCTATGGAGAGGTCTGCTGTTAGGGTAGCCCTTTATTAGGATGATGTGTGAGTGGCATCTCTTCATAAACAGTTGAGTGATAAACTGCAGTTTTCTATAAGGCTTTCTATGAGGAAAGAGGGCTAGTTGAATAAAGTCTGCTCATGTGCCTGAGTGATTCAGTAAGCAATGTTAGAATAAAATGAGTCTCTAGTTCAAAAATAGTAAGTGGTATCTGCTGAAGTCACAACTTGAGGATAGAAATCAGGCCTTTTAAACTTCTGAATTTTGAGCTAGCAGTGAGGATTCACTGGGATCATATTATCAAATTTTCTCTGAAACCATGAAAGCCTGAAAGTGAAAAGCATGAAGAGGAAGAGAGAGAGAGAGGGAGAGAGGGAAATAGCTGATTCTTCCTTATTTGTCTCTGGGGGCTAAACTCTGAAGTATTGAATGCAGTAGGATGCAGCAGTGGAAAATAGAAATGAGGGAGGGAATGCAGGTAGGATGGGAGCATAAAGCTGAAAAAAAACAGCTGAAAGCTTTAGGAAGAGGGATAAGAGAAATAAAATGATGAAGGATCAAGTATGAAACAGAAGAGAAGTCCCTCAGGGTTAATCCAGAACAATAAAGTAGTCTTGCTATGTCATTAAATATCTGGTTTTCTGTAAGTATCACTTAAACCATCTCTTTAACGGAATATAGCAGCTGCATGCCAGGGCATAATGACACTTAACAAACAGTCGAGGAGAGGAAGGGCATAATACTTGCTACATGATGAACTTGCTACAGGATGAAGGGCATATTACTTTCTACAGTCCATGATATAATAAGCTGAGAGAGAATCTGGCTAGGACGCTGCAGTTAAGCCTTTAATCCTTTAAAAAAATCTATTATCTATTTAACAACCCCAGTATTAATTTTGCATCTCACCCAGGAAAAAAAAACACCTGTGTCCTCTGCCTCCTAACACCTTTAGCATCAACTCGGACCTAGGTTCAGTAATATCTAAGTGCCAGATTTTACACTTTGGTCACAATAACCCCATGCAGTGCTATAGGCTAGGGATGGAGTGGCTGGAGAGAGGCCAGGCAGAGAGGAACTTGGGATTGCTGGATGATAGGAGACTGAATATGAGCCAGCAGTGTGCCCAGGCAGCCAAGAAGGCCAATGGCATCTTGGCCTGTATCAGGAATAGTGTCACCAGTAGGACAAAGGAAGTTATTCTTCCTCTATACTTGGCATTGGTTGGGCCACAGCTCGAGTACTGTGCCCAGTTCTGGGCCCCTCAGTTTAAGAAAAATATTGAGTTGCTGGAATATGTTCAGAGAAGGGCAA
>VYZS01099745.1:1292-12867 GCA_013400695.1 Neodrepanis coruscans | reverse complement strand
TTTAATTTGCATATGGAGAGTGGTGCTAAACCTGAATTTAAGGTCTACAGGACAGGCACTTCTTAAGGATTCGACAGCATTGTCGTGGTGTTCATTATTTGGAGAGTTCCTCTCACAGTAGGCTCTCAAAAAGTAATCAAGATGGTAAAAAGGAAAATATTGTCACACCTGAGTACTTTTATTCTTCTCCAGGAACACTATTTCATCTTCCCAAAGTGCAAAAAGAGATGTCAGAAGTTTGGACAATTGCCCAATTGCTGCAATTTTTCACTTACATGATATCATATGAATCTATGTTAACATGTGTTTCACTCACATATTAGAATATGAATTTTATCATAAGAAAGCTTTTCCTGTTTAACACTCTGAGTAACTAGGTCATTAACCGCTGCCAGCTGAGAAACAACAGAGTGGTCTAAGACAAGCATAGTCTCATTTGTGAAATATTTATTTAAAGTGAAATATTTGTTTACTATGCTGAAAAATTTGTTCTCCAAGGTGGCTCAATGTGCCACTGAAAGAATGTGGCCAAAAGTCTCTGTAAGAGACTTTTCAAGACATCTTATTCCAGGATTCTTTAACATTAATAGATTGCAATTTAGGGGATGTGAAATTTACAATCTATCTTAGAAATAAATATCATTACAGTTTACTTTAGGCTAAATGCAAAACTAAAAGGAAATAATCTAGAATAATATTAACAATTATTTTTCTCAAGAAAAAACTCAACAAATTATAGGGAGTCTTTTAACCAATATGAAAATTTTAAAGAACTTTCTAAAGGTGGGTAGACAATTTGTAATTATCTTCCTTTTAAACAGAATAAAAATATCGGTGCTTAGCCTTCCCAGAACCTTCTATGTCCTTGGACCATAGAGCAGAAAGGAACTTTCTCCTATTATGAAAAAATTTAGCTTGCTTGTATTTTGGGAGCTTACGTATGGCAGACATAAAGGCAGATGTATATAAGAAAATGTCTTACACACTCTAAAATTTAAAATTATTGTGATATTCACTGAATTTTGTATAATCTGATTTATGCAAGTGCTAATCAGCCATAAAACATGGCAGTCTTGCAGGATTTGGGACCCCAAAGGGGATGTGTCAAGTTACTAGAGAACTGGGATTTGTAAAATGGAACAATAAAGTACTTGACATCCATTAATTTTTTCTTTTAAAAGCAGTAATGCAAACAGTAATTGTACATTGGGGGAACTACATCATTGATGCTGTTAAGAATTTGCAGTAATCACCAGCAATTTTTTTCTTCCTGTAAGAAGCATTAATTTACTACATTTACTAGTCTGTTTTGTTGAGTAAAGTCTTTGTGCTGGTATAACTGTAATTATCTTCCATTTAATACACACAGAAAATACTTTTAAAATCCTGCTTCACTTAGAACCTATGAAACAAAATTCTCTGTCATATGGAGGAGACACAGAGTTCTCAGCTGCTATCCAAACCTGCAGTTCCTCCAGTCTTCTGAATTTCACAACATACTGGATGGAGATCCCTCGATGAAGTATTTCATCCAGCCAAGGCAAACTCACCAACACACTAGCCACAAACCCAAAGTGACATCTTTCTACTCTTGCTTCTCCCCACCTTCTCCCACCAACAGAACTTGGAAGGGTCGCAGACTCTACCAGCATGAAGTGGTTTGTCTTCATTATTATACTTTTTCATGGAAAAGGCCACCTTCTGAACATTTTGAAGTGTTCCAAATAGATTCACCAGTATTTTAGAACCCTGGGAGACTCATCTCATGCAACAGTCAAGCAGTGGAGGGCAGACAGGGACCAGAAGCCTTGCTAGAAAAAGTAAGGCCAAAGCACCCTGCTAGCATAGAGTAAAATTGTAGCTTAGTCATCTTCTGAGGATTGATAGATGAAAGATTCCTCATGGTGGTTTGAGAAATTAGAGGGATTTCCCATTGATTTCTCACTTTCTCAAAATGAAACAATTGCATGACAGTAAGCAAGAAGATGAAAAGTGCTAGGTGAGAGAAACAGAATTTTTTCTGTCTTAGAATTCCTACACTTCAAAAACTTTTTTTCTCCTTTGCTTTTAGACCAGTTTCAAACCAACTTTTTTGTTACACTTTATTTCCCCCTCTTTTTGAGTATTGCTGAAGTCTCCCAGAGGCAGGCAGCAGGCGAGTTTAGTTTTGGTTGTATCTGTTTGTCAAACTCCTGACCCTGAGTTTTGGAGGATATTCACCTTCTTAACTCCAATTGACCTGTAAGACCCATTCTGGGTTCTCTGCACCTCCAAAAACCAGATACTGAAGCCCTTCCTATAGTCAGAACAGCAGGAGAACAGTCTCAATCTCAGTATTTTGCCATTGACTTCCCCCTGTCCTTCATCCTGGTCTACAGCCAAGAAGTTCTGAAGTGATCCCATCCTCACTGCTATCTGCTGCTCTCTTCCCAAGCTCTCCCAAATGCTCATTCCCAAATCCCTACCCAACTACTTACACCTCTGCCTTTTCTCTTTTTCTCTCACAACCTCTCCTCTCCCATTAAACTTACTTTCTCTTCCCTTCCCTGTGAAACCTGTCATAACTAGCTCCTTTCCAAGTCTGTCTTTTTAGCTTGTGACTTTGAGATGAACCACTCCTTCTACTCCTCTTGTTTCTAATGAAAAGAACACTGGGAACAGAGAAATATGTCAACCTTTGCTCCAGCTCAGACCAAGCCAGAAACACTTGTTATAAAGAAACTAAGTTTTGACTCTGGACTAAATTTCTGCAAATTGCCAGATTTTTATTTATGGATATAGGCAAAGTATGGGTTTTCCATTAGTCTTGTTCTTATGAAGGACTGAACTATTTTGGCTTGAATTTTTAAGTCAATAAATTCTGTTGGCTAGCACGGAAGACTTTGTTCCTCCTGTAAATAAAAGCAAAGCACTAATATTACATTATGGGCAATGATACTAACACTATAGACAGATGTAGAAACTCATTTCCCAAATTAGTCAAGAAATCCTTAGGAAAACCACAGAGGGAACATTCCTGAAGAAATGCAATCTCCTTTTTGACTTTCAGACCAGGAAGTCACTATAAAGAACTATAGAATATTTGAAAGTGCACTACTTAAAAGAGCTGTTGTGAAAGACTGCTATCCTAATTTGGGGGGTTTTGGATCTCTGTCACTTGCTGGTGCAGATATTGTCATTCGTAGAGCTTCATGAGACTGAAAGCAAGCTTTCCTATCTTGATTTGAAAACCAGCTGGGCAACAGACCTCAGGCACTTAGCCAGTCTTTCCTCCTATTCCAGTTTCCTTTTTCTCTCTACATCATAGGCAAATTTCCAAAGGCACCTAGCTCCTCTTGTTTCTATCCTGAAGCTCGCCCACAAGTCAGAGAAAGTTTATAAAGTCATGCAGTTAAGATTTCTCACCAGAGGATTAGTTGGTGAAGCTCTGAACTCATGGCATTATTTTCTGTTTAGGTCATTAGTCTAAATCCATGTCTATTTACTGGTTGGTTTTTCAACTATTTATTCTTTTTGATTCCAACACTCTCTATGGCCTCCTGTCTCAAACTGTTAAGATGAATAATTTCTAATAGTAAGAAAGGGAAAATATCTTCAAACATATTTTAGTCACTTGAATCAATCTATTTTAGCTCCATGACTTTGTGAGAGGCATCTCAGACAGTCTCTGTTCCCACCTTCTTCTAAAAACCCTCAGAGAGCCAAATGTTGTCAATACACACTGAGATTTGGATCCTTACATGTAATATGAGCCACACTACTTTTTCACCCCTGCTGGACACTCCCCAGCACTGTTTGTCCTCTATTCAACTATTCTCAATCCATATTCTCAAAGCCCAGGCCTGCATAATGGTGTCACAGGCTGTGACACCATGGAACTGTCATTCTAAATGTCTTTAATAGCAAACAACATCAAAATTATTAGACGTTGATATTACTGTGATAATCTCAGCACTAGCCTAGCACTTTTCTGCACATCCTGGCTTGGACTGATTTCTGAGTAAAGCTCTGTAATCTGCAGGATTCCTCCTACCTACACTGATGGCCATAGTACTAATGCTATGAAAGTAGTTGCAGTCTCCTTCACAAGAATCTGCACCTGCATCTGTCCTGGTTTGACTACTTCCATCACTTGACTCTTGCATTATTTCTTCTTCTTGCAGCTCCACGTCCCTACCATGATTCAGCATTCCATATCCTTGTGGCCATATGCCTGACACAAGCCTCCTGCTTCATAGGATCCCTTTAGGTTGACTGAAACCTTTCTGCTCTTTCTCCTCCCCACACTGACTGCCCTCACCCCAGCAACTCCAGAAAATCACCTGAAAGGGACATGAAGCATCTTCAAGTGCAGTCTAAAAGACACTGCAGTCTTACACAAGAAAGTGAACTGTAGCTTGATGTCTGTTGAATGGCACATAATGCTGCAAAAGTTCAATCATGCCCCAACCATGGCTCGAGTTGTGCTGCACAGTGCAGGAGGAGGCTGCCAGGTCTGAGGGACAGAAAGTGGCAGCAGAGCAAGAGTGTGGACAGATTTCTCAAGCAACCCTATACAAACCTGCTCACAACAGGGTCCTTGCAAGGAATGGACTTGAAACTTTGCTGGATGAAGAACAGGACTGGCCACAGAGAATTTGCTGCAGGTAAATGATCTGAGAAAGATCAAGGTGAGAAAGATTTTGTGGATCACAGCAAATCTAACGTAGTATGTGGACACTAAGGAAAAAAAATTACCTTCAGATAAAGGTCTGAGAGATTTTTCCAGTACGATATTTCTGCTTGTCCTTTAGGATGCCTGCCTCTGACCTCCTCTAAGGGCAAGAAGAGAGGTTGCCCAGATCAATTCATACTGCTACTTTATAATTTGTACTGCATATTTTTACATTGTTACTGCAGTACGAAGGATACACAGAAGAAACACTTTGAAACACTTAGTCAAATAGTCGTCATGCTGCTTCATTCATGCAGTTTTAGACCAGGAGGAGGCTGGTCGTCAGTGAAATCACAGGTCATAGGCTGCAGACGTTCCCTGTTGGGAACCAGGGGTGCCGCTTTGGTCTGCCCAGATATACAGCTCCATTTGCAAGGCTCCCTAATGCTTTGCCTCAGTCCGCAGAGCCGCCGTGGTCGCGCTCTTTCTCACAGTACGAAAACATGACCAGACGTGGAAAGGGCTGAGTCAGCTCTGCTGGCATGTTCCTGCCTTCACAGGAACACTGGGGAAGGTCTTCCAGCATCCCACAGCTACCATGGTGTATTTGTTTTGTAATCAGAGCCCCCAGTGCACAGCCTGAGGAGCAGTACCGCATCCCAGCTGGCCAGGGTCATGGCCGAGGAGAGGACTTGGCTGCCGGAGAGGAGACAGACAGCACGCACCAGTGTGAGCACACCCAGCCAGGCCACCCAGATCCAGGGGCCCCGCTGCCTGCAGGGCTTCCTGCACGGCAAAGGCAGATCCTGGCTGCACCGCCCGGCATCCTGATTTTGGAAAGGGAAACTAAGCTCTGGCCCTCTGGCCGACGCCCCGAAGAGCATTTGTCACTACTAAGGCGTGGTAACAGAAATATTTTATAGACCAAAGTTCTTTTTTTCATATTAAATTGCATTCATTGGCGTATTTAAATTTAGTATTAATAGAAAACTGAATGTTTTGTTTATAATCAAGTACTCATCCTCCCCACCCAACATACTAACATTCCATAAAAAAAAAAAAAAAAAAGCCTGGAGCATTTTATAAAAACCTGAATTTATAACAAAAATTATGAAAGGTACAGATACCTTAGGGCCAAAACCTATTCAGTTCCCAGCTTGGTGAGACTTCTTGTTCTCCAGTTCCATCCCCAGCATTACCAAAAGCCATCTGACACTTAGTTTCTCTACTTAGGACCTCCTGGAAATTAACTGTTTGGAGCCCAGTTGCTGACACCTCAGTCTTGTCTTGTTTCTCCTACTTATACAAAATAAGTAGTCACAGGGGGAAAAAAAATGAAATAAACTTACCTCAACTGTTTGATTTATTTCCTTCTGAAAATAATTGTTCTTTGTCTCAGGGGCCATTAACTGACTTTAAAATTATCAGAAAAGTAATCTATTTTGTTCAAACAAATTGTTGGGTTTTAGTATATTTCACTTCTGACTCAGTTATTCCTCACTAATTATGAGTACTGTCTAATAAACTCATCCTCCTTTTCTTCCAGAAGGATTCTTACTTGTTTTGACAGAAAAAAAAAATAATAAAAAAACCCGCCACACCTATCTGAAATCTTCCATTCAAAATGGATTATCTTTGAACATTCTTTACAATTTCTATTCTGGCAAGCTGTCATTTTTTTATTTTCCACATAGTTAACTGATTTTGTTTTATGTGCTTCACTAGTATCAGAGATCCCTTTACTTTCACAGAGAATTTCACTTCATTTTGCTCTATTCATCACCCTTTTTCTTTCAGATGGTCAAGAGAAATGATCAGCACCTGTAGTCTTAGAAAATACTTCTATTTCATATGAAAAAATTGGGAGAATACTTTTTTTTTTCTAGAAATGTACCTGATTTCCCCACCTGCCTTTTTTTTTAATTTAAAATCTTTTGTGACTTGTATTTTCCCTCTCCTGTACCATTGTAATGTGCCAAATAATCCAGCTACTGAACAGCCCTAGGAAAATGTGGATGATGCACACATCCACAGAAAGATAACATGAAAAAGCAAACTGCTTTCAAACTTAGAGCAACATAAGTCAAGGAGTACTTTAATGTGATCTGTCTTTATGCTTCCTAATTCTAATTCAGCAAAGTATTTGAATAATTTTGCACTTAATTTCTTTGAGAAATCATGGTCCTGCTACATTAATGTTCTTATGCATTATTCTACTGTGTTGCAAAGAATGTATTATCAACAACGCGATGCATAGATAAAAATTCAGTTCCAAGTATTTTAATACACTTGTAATATTATAACACTTATTTTTCTATTTGCTTTGTGATTTTATTATTAGAATGCTTATGACATGCAAATTATGTCAATATCTACAATTGCAACATTTTAATTTGTTGAGTTTTGCCTTAACACAGTAGTGACATTGTCTTCGCTGGAGTTGATTCAGCTGTTATTTTTGGGGGAAAAAGTGTAGCTCTGTATTTGTGCTGTTCTACAAATTACTTCTATTTTAATATGCATTCTGTTGATAAATCAAGAATCCTTTATCACAATAAACAAGTAATTATGAATGGATAAGCAAACTCTTAATCCCACACCTTGGATTAATATGAACAAACAGTAAAAATAAAATACTGTAACATGGGTGTTAATGACACCACCTTAATACATACATTTAAGTTTCTATCATACCTGTCTTGTCTTGAATGCATCTTGGTTTATAAAAAGAAGAAAACATTTGAAACAAGTGTTGAAAACATTCATAAACCTGTTCTGATTTTATTTCAAAAAAAGAAGGACTAACTTCAATGCTGTATGAAACAAACTTTTAAAAAGGATTGCAAATCAGTTTAAAGTTTGTCCAGGGGTTAATTAAATTAATGGGTCAAAAATCACCTGAACTTTGTTCACATCAAATTACTTCTGTACTTTTTTTTTTTTACTTATTTGCTTTGGCTAAATGAAGAAAGATGTCAATACTCTTTCAAAAGTAAAGCAAATACAGGGAATATTAATAGTCAGATAATAGGTCATTTTCCTTTATGAATATGATGAATATTAATACTTCAGAGAATGCAGATCCACTGTGTAAATAAAAAAAACAAAAAGGCATTCAAAAACTCTTACTGTACCTTTTGTTGGCTTAACATGCAAGCCGGTAATTAAGCATCATTATCAACTTCATGTGGTGGAGCCTCACCTTGAGTATGGTGTGCAGTTTTGGGCACCACAGTATAAAAAAGACATTAAGCTGTTAGAGAGTGTTCAAAGGAGGGCAGTGAAAAGGTTGAAGGACCTTGAGGGGAAGCTGTATAAGGAGCAGCTGAGGTCACATGGTTTGTTCCTCAGCATGGAGGAAACTGAGGGGAGACCTCATTGCAACTTCCTCATGAGAGGAAGAGCAAAGGCAGACACTGATCTCTTCCCTCTCTGGTGACCAGTGACAGGACTTGAGGAAACAGCATAAAGCTGAGTCAGGAGAGGTTTAGGTTAGATATCAGGAAAAAGTTTTTCACCCAGAGAGTGTTTGAGCACTGGAACAGGCTCCCCAAGGAACTGATCACAGCACCAAGCCTGACAGAGTTCACGAAGCATTTGGACAGTACTCTTGGGGACATTGTGTGATTCTTGGGGTGTCCTGAACAGACCCAGGAGTTGGACTTGATGATCCTTATGGGTCCCTTCCACCTGAGCATATTCTGATTCTATGAATCATGTGATAATCTGCCTCCTCTGAAGTAATTTGGAGAACTTCTGTGTGTGTAATTTGGTGGCTTCTGTGAGACTGAAGCTTCACTGCTGGTGCCAGGGCTAGTAACAGGGTGGCAGGATACAAGGCCGATGAGCATGACATAAGATTTCTAGCCTCTTGGCAATATTAGGAATCATTTCACAACCATAAAATTTGGCCAAATATGCAAATTTATATAAGGATTGGCACTTTCAGAGATTATTTCTTAAAGTTATGAATGTATCATCTTGGGCTGGGTGGAACTAAATTTACTTAATTTGCAAAATATGGCAATTCATGCTTTTTATATTTATTAACGCAGATGAAGAAAATAGCTTTTGCTGTTTAGTAATAACTCAAGCAGAAATGCTTATAGGGCCAGCAAACTGAAACTGTATTACCTCACAAAGGTTTAGACAACTATCGCATCCTTTTCCACCCTCTCAATTCCCAAACAATGTATCATGCCTGAAATATTTCGATCTTTTACTTTACTTGAAAATTGCGGTGCTGTCCTAAGTTTAAGTCTATATAATTTAATATTAGCTTTTTCCTTTATTCCGTTTTTTGAACTTTACCTGCAAAAAAAATCATAGAATTATAGGACAGTTTGGGTTGGACAGGACCTTAAAGATAATCTAGTTCCAACCTCCCTGCCATGGGCCCAACCTTCCACTAGCCCAGGTTCCTCAAAACTCTATTCAGCCTTGAACACTTCCAGGGATGAGGCATCCACAACNTGCTGGATTTAATCTATCCACCTGGCTCAGTTTCCTTATTGAAATTCTAAAAATCAGCCCTAGTCAGTGTCTGTAGAGTAGGGAACAGAAATAAATCTCTCTTTTCTGTGGATGTCTAGCAGGTAAGGAAGCAAAAAGAAAATTTTACTTTGTTCTGTCTCCTTTCAGTGAAGAAGCTGTATGTTTCTTTGCTGCTCCTCTGGTGCCCTTGCCACACCTTTGAGACAGACATAGGGGAAGCAGTGGTGCTGATGAGAGTGAATCAAATCATCAAGACTTGTAATGATTTCATAGTCAGGAAAAGCCAGGCTGGCGATGTTGAGGCCCAGCATCCGCGAGACCACCTCTCGGAAATCTGCCAGCTGCAAGTGTAAACAGAAACGAATGAATTAAATAGAAAACAAAGGAGAAGCTACCAAAGCCTGTTTCTTACTGGCTCATGGGTTCATTCAGCTTTAAAAATTATTTTCTATTTCTATCCCCTATTATTGCAGTGCTAAGTAATGTTTTTCTTAGATATGTCCACTCCTCCTTTAATAAACTCATAGNGCTGTATAAGGAGCAGCTGAGGTCACATGGTTTGTTCCTCAGCATGGAGGAAACTGAGGGGAGACCTCATTGCAACTTCCTCATGAGAGGAAGAGCAAAGGCAGACACTGATCTCTTCCCTCTCTGGTGACCAGTGACAGGACTTGAGGAAACAGCATAAAGCTGAGTCAGGAGAGGTTTAGGTTAGATATCAGGAAAAAGTTTTTCACCCAGAGAGTGTTTGAGCACTGGAACAGGCTCCCCAAGGAACTGATCACAGCACCAAGCCTGACAGAGTTCACGAAGCATTTGGACAGTACTCTTGGGGACATTGTGTGATTCTTGGGGTGTCCTGAACAGACCCAGGAGTTGGACTTGATGATCCTTATGGGTCCCTTCCACCTGAGCATATTCTGATTCTATGAATCATGTGATAATCTGCCTCCTCTGAAGTAATTTGGAGAACTTCTGTGTGTGTAATTTGGTGGCTTCTGTGAGACTGAAGCTTCACTGCTGGTGCCAGGGCTAGTAACAGGGTGGCAGGATACAAGGCCGATGAGCATGACATAAGATTTCTAGCCTCTTGGCAATATTAGGAATCATTTCACAACCATAAAATTTGGCCAAATATGCAAATTTATATAAGGATTGGCACTTTCAGAGATTATTTCTTAAAGTTATGAATGTATCATCTTGGGCTGGGTGGAACTAAATTTACTTAATTTGCAAAATATGGCAATTCATGCTTTTTATATTTATTAACGCAGATGAAGAAAATAGCTTTTGCTGTTTAGTAATAACTCAAGCAGAAATGCTTATAGGGCCAGCAAACTGAAACTGTATTACCTCACAAAGGTTTAGACAACTATCGCATCCTTTTCCACCCTCTCAATTCCCAAACAATGTATCATGCCTGAAATATTTCGATCTTTTACTTTACTTGAAAATTGCGGTGCTGTCCTAAGTTTAAGTCTATATAATTTAATATTAGCTTTTTCCTTTATTCCGTTTTTTGAACTTTACCTGCAAAAAAAATCATAGAATTATAGGACAGTTTGGGTTGGACAGGACCTTAAAGATAATCTAGTTCCAACCTCCCTGCCATGGGCCCAACCTTCCACTAGCCCAGGTTCCTCAAAACTCTATTCAGCCTTGAACACTTCCAGGGATGAGGCATCCACAACCTTTCTGGGCAACCTATGCCAGGGCCTCATCTCCCACACAGAAAAGAATTTTTTCCTAACCTCTAATCTAAACCTACCCGCTTCCAGGATGAAGCCATTCCCCCCAAAGCAATGTTAAATTATAAAACAAGAAATTAATTTTTTTTTATTTGGTAGCCACAAGAGCATAAGAAAATATCATTTAGTCTATCTCCCAAAATGACTTTGGATTTTGGAAAAACTTAGGCATTTGTTTTTTTATTTTACTAATAAGACACTGAGAAATGATTCTTCAGAGGCAAGTGAAATAAAAGCATGCTTTGAGTCCCTAGCCAGATACCAAAATTACCACTCTTACTTGAAAAAGTGTCTTTTCCTAAAATAGTGTGTTCCATTTTACTGAGTGGGTTATCATTTGCTGAGATATTGTAGAAAGTTCACCAATTGTCAGACATAAATAGATTAGTCTTCCTTACTGTAAATTGTACACATCCATACAAAACATATAATGGGAAGAGAAAACTAAAAACACAGAATCAAGTTTCAGTGTGCTCTTAAAACAGATATATTATTCATATTTTTTTTTAAAAGTCGTAAGATTTTACACACAGAGGGTGATAGACAAGCATTATGATAAAAAGGTAGTTCTGCACACCTCATCATCACTTCTCTGAAAAAAACAGACTTTAGTAATTCAACTATTTTCTGTAGTGGACAAGCATTTTAAAATGACTTTTCATTAACTTAGAACAATTGT
>VYZS01099722.1:9368-27717 GCA_013400695.1 Neodrepanis coruscans | reverse complement strand
TCTTGTCAGAATCGCAAATTTTATGGTAAAACCACGACTATCGTGGTCTCTTCCTTTTAATAACACGGCCTCGTTACAGAACTGGCAGGAAATACAGATTATCAGTGGTCCATTTTCATTCTCAACCAGTATGATTATCTCTGTTAACGTTTTTGTGGAAGGAAAGCTCTGCAACTTTTTGATTTGCATTTTCAAATGTTTTATTTACAAAGCGAAGTATTTCTTTTGAACAAAAAATCTTAAAAAAATGCCAGTACCCGAGTCCTTAAATTAAGGACAATGCAGGCAGACAATAGAAAGAGGAAAAGGTTTCAGGGGGTCTGGGTTTTTTTGTTGTTGTGGCAGGTTTTTTATTGGTAAGACAAGAGAAAAGAAGACAGTAGGTGCTAGAAAAGTGGAAGACAACTGGAAAACTGCAGAGAAAATGAGATTATCTGCATACAATAGTTGTTGGATATCGTGAGAGAAGGCCCGTGAGACAGAATGTGACCAGCAGGCATATCTCAAAACTGGACTGTAGATAAGGGCCTGAGCACAAGGACATGAGAAAGAATGTTGAAACTTAAAGTAAACAGGTTTTGCTGGTAAATATAGCACTAGAGGTTACTATAGCAATGAAGCCTTAGTATTAGCCAGCTTTATGACTTTAGCCAATCAATAAGTGACTTCAGGTGTAAACAATTATGCATTTGCTGTGAGACCGATCAAGTAGTTTGTGGACACGTGTGTGTGGAACTGCAAACTCAAAAATGTAGCTGAAAGTGGAGATGTGTGTGTATAGTGTATAGGATATGCATATACATAGGATATAGATAATAAAGGGATTTGACTTTGCATCACCCTGACGTGTCTGCATTCCTGGACTCCTGCATGAACATAGGACCGTGACAATAGTTGTGCGTTGAATGTAACCACTGAGCATTCAACAGAAGTCTCTGGCATATCCGGTCATCTGATAGTCCTCAAGGGAGAGAATATCCAGAAATGAGTGTGGAGTCTATAATGAGGTTGAGAGAGGCATATAATGGAAAAGAGGAGAGGGAAAACGAGATTTGAGGACGTGTTCATGAGCAGACCCAAAAGATTCACCTGTGAGTGGTAACAATAAGCCATCACCTGACCAGGAAGACAACATGCTTCAAAGTGTATTTCCTTCATGGCAGAATGAAAAGGAGAAAAAAAAATGGAAGAGAAAGGAGATTCTGTATCAGGAAGCAGAGAAGAAATATGGTGGGGATGGTCAATAGTCACAGCTAAAGTAGAAATCATCAGGATATTTAAGAGACCATCAGAAAGAACAAAAGGCAGAATGATACTCAGAAGGCTGGGAGAAGAGAAAAAGTGGATTTTAAGATTCAGGCTAAGAGAAGGCAGGTCTGCCCTGCAGAGGAGTCCTTGTTAAAGATTAATAGACATGCAATGGCAAATGACAGAAGGGCAGCACTGGAAGATGAGTGCAGTGTTTGTTTCAAGCATCAGATCAGTAGGCCAGCAGGCAAAAGGACATTCATCACTTTGTGAGTGCTTTGGTAATGTTCCTGTTAAAATAGATGAGAAATGATTGTATCAACTTAAAGAAAATATTCACAGAATTGCTGTAAATAAAAGGACAAAAACTAGTCATGTGGTATGAAGCAACAACCACAGATCCATCAGAAGAATTTCTTAGAATGTGGACCAAATATTTGTTAGGCAGGCAGATGGTCGGTGAGCTGAATGACTTTGGTGAATTTTAGAAGATGGTCAAGCCTGAAGATCTGCAGCACAGTGTCCAAATGGGAGAGATTTGGAAAATCCATTGCCTGAGATGAACCCCCTCAGTCAACCTCAAAAGTCTACCCATCACTTTACTGTTGAAGGACACAAATTACAGAGCTTATGCCAACAGAAGATCATAATCTGGAAGCCAATCAAGACTGTTGTGTTCTTGAAGAATCCTTTCATGTATTAGTACAGATTTGTGATGCTTGCTTAAAAGCTGTTAACCTCTGAGTGATAAATACTGGATAAAGTCTGGCGTTCAGAGAACAGGGATCACAAACTGCAGTAAGGTCATAGATTGTACAAATATACTCATTTTTTGTCCTTTCATGAAAGAAGTCAGTGTGTAAGTGAACCATAAGAGGCTCCTTTAGAGCCCTGAAGATCATGGAGAAAGCATATGATCATCAGCCTGGGAGGCACTGGCAAGATATGCAACATGTGTGTTTGGAGCAGGTAAAACACACAGGTCCTTGGACAAGCTGAGATCTTTATTTCTCTATCAGCATTCCCAGTAGGGTGCAGGTGCCTCCTGTTATTTTGAGGAATTCCATCTAGCTTCCCCTGCCAGGATTTAAGAAGCCAAATATGCACAAAGTGTATCCACCCAGTGCATACTATTACAGTCTGTAAAAGTTACAGAATGGTGGTGGATAATTCACTAGGAAAGCTGGAGGCAAAAAGGTATGGTTTACAGAGTCACTTGAAAGCCAATATTATAAATACTACACATATGATGATGACCTGCTTTACCTTTTTACAACACATGGGAAACTGGAGGTAATTTTGTTTATTATAGGAATAATATCTGGATACTGATGAACTCATTAACTGATCTGAAAATCTGGAAAGGAGTCCCAAAGGCAAGGGAGGTCCTAGTTCAAGAGACCAGGGAAATGAGGAGAGTAACATTGGAACTTTAGTGTACAATAATTATAAATTTTTCAGGACTACTTTATGGTCAATAGCATTTTTATAGCACCTTTTGTTATTGAAATTCTTCACATTTTTTTCTTGTTTGCTTTTTCTGCCTTCACAGAAAAGAATGAGAAGGACAAAAACTGTTTTACAAAAAGCAACACCACCTGTTTTATTACATGAAATGTAACACATATACTTCTTTCTCCTCTGCATATATACACCAAATAAATATAGCCCATATGGCACTCTGAGTATGTATGTGCTCACATTCATGCCACACATAGTTATCCTTTCAAGAAGTCACCTGCTAACTTGTGCTATTCTGCAAGCTCGAAGTGCTCCTACTGCTGTTCCTAATACTGCAATGTAGAAGACGCTGATCTGTAGGACAGATGTTATCCCTGATAAATTCTAAGTCTGGTAGTATATAAAACATTGAATTTTCTGCTGAATTAAGTATTGATTTAATTGGAGCTTTTTCTGCCTCCAATTTTGAGATCATGGAACACTATTTCTAAGGCTTGTACATATTGCTTGGTGGTTTTCAATATTTCAGTAATATCTTGAGGCTTTCTGTTTCACTGCAAATGCATTTACAGCAATAAATGGTTCAACAAACACTGAATTTTATTAAACTGGCAAAATATGTGATAAAGAAAGCTAAACGAGGTCACAGTCAGCTATGCCAAAAATAAACAAATGTGTTCTTTTAAATGCTAAAATAATGTGCAGCTGAGGCTCAACAAAACTAAAATGCAGAATAATTCCAAAACTGAAGTGTGAAAAAAATTAAAGTTCAAGAGAAGAACAGTCACACTATCCAGCTGGAGTTCCAGTACAGAAGGGTTTCATCATTCCACGTATAGCCCCTTTTCTCCTATCCATGGCCACAGTGTATTGCTCCTTCAATCTGGTAACTTAACTGAGAGACTGGAGCCCTGTCCCTCAACTGGAGCAAAGATCCTCCTTTTTTAAAGCTTTCCTAATGTTAATTTTCACCTGTCTGTATTTACTGGTTGAGAACCAAAGAACAGTTTTACCAGCACAATCGAGGATATACTTTGTTTTCAGGGATGAGACAACAGGTTGGGCTGGACAAGAGGCGAATCTCCACACCAGTCTTGCTGCCTAATATTACATATGGTGTAAATATTGTCACCCTAGAAATTATGCCCTTTTCCCTTTGCTTTCTACTTTCCCTTCCCATCTTTTCTCCTGTGAACAAGTGTGTAAGAAGAGGGGACACCCTTTCTGAAAGTGGGACATGGTTATGGCTGATACAAAAGACCTCTTTCACTAGTCAGGGCTCTGTTGCTTTCTTTTAAGCTGACCATCCTGAGATTCTTGACTGGAAAAACAAGGTGGCATTTCATGCCAATGAAAAGCTCTCATCAAAGACACTCTTTTTCAAGTCTGGTGACTGCAAAATATATACATGAACAAAAGGCCATGACCTTTTCCTTAACTCACTAATTAGTAAATGTATAAAAACTTGCAAATGTCACTTCTTTACAATTATCAGAAAAAGGAAGAACATCATTGGAGTGAAGAAGATGCTCAAGAGATTTGTGTTGAGAATTTTAATAGCCCATTCCCTAAGAGAGATATTTTTCCTAAAAGCAGTTTGCTCTGTCCAATTTTCAGTGGCTGTAACAAGGCTTAAGCAAGGACAGGATATACTCCTCTATGGAGAGTTCTTTTATCAAAGACATCTGCACCTGAGTTAGTCCTCTTGATTCCTTTTACAGTCGATGGAAAGAAATATTTGCTTTTGGTTGTGATTCAGCTTATGCCTTGGACATTTTCTGTAGGATGAGATGCGTAATTTGCTCCACTGACTATAATTGAACCTGAGATAAATAGGTCATATATAGACATCTAGACTGCATGCATTTAAGGTGAAGTGAGAGGAACCCTTCTGCTGCTGACTTTTAACAGGAACAGTTTCCATGGAAGGAATCATATTATTTGCAGGCAAAACCACAGCCTTGTTTTGTTTAACTTTTTTTTTTTTCTGAAGCTGCAGTCCATTAACACTCACTCATGCAGATTGTAATGATGTATTGAATAGTCTTTTTAAATCTTATGTAACAGCTCTAGTGCGTAACAATGTCATGGTAATTAGAATCACAGTTTTGACTATTATGAGGCACTTTCTGCTTGGCTTGTGCTTCTAAAATGTTATTTCCGTCATTTGGCAGCCACATTGCCAAGGATGTGGCAAGAAGGGGGAGATGTATAAATGATTCACAAAAGTTTCTATCCCAAATCAAAGCTAACACCCCAGGAAAGTCAGAATCCTCTGGTTTCATTATCAATCCATGAAAAAACCTCCTTCCCTCTGAAATTTTTCTTCCAAGATCAAACAAGGAGGACAGAAATTGAGGCTTCCTGCTAGCTTGGGATGCGACTGCTACCAAAAGCATCTGCCGAGAAACTCCCCAGACATCTCACGGAGCAGGTTCAGATCACACATTTCTCTGCACTTGTTGAGGCATACATGCTATTGCAGTGTTCATGTTCTACTACTACTCTTCTAGTCTGTTTCTGCCTCCACAAAGAAGCCCCACATTGAAGAAGAACAAACAGTAGGTTATCATTGAGAGAACAAGGAAGTGTCTAAATTCAGGATTTTGTAGAGGATACATAGTTAAGGCATTCTTGGTCCTCTAATGAATTTCTTTTTGATTCCCAGTTGAGCTGTTTCATATGTTTTTTGTGGTCATGGCTCTGGTAAAATAAAAACACATCTTAGGAAGCTGCTTCTAGTACTGATGTGCTTTACTACTGCAATGGCTGTGTTCACTGTAGCACCTCCAGATATGCCCCGTTTTTTTGGACAGACTCCACCTTTCTAACCAGTGACTTGAGTATGAGAGGAATTGATTGGACTGGTAAAACAGCAGCTAGCAGGGCAATATGGTTAAAACCAGGAATAAGGAATTTCAGTTTGGACATTCAATTGTGCATAAATGGGGAGTAAGTCCTTTGTTTTGCTTTAGGAGTTTAGGTAAGTTACATGAGCTCGCTGCATTTTGATTTTCTCATCTCTAATAATGAGATAAAAAACATGTATATAGAAACTGGTTATTTTCCTCAGTATGAGGTCATACCTTGCTCACGGAACAGTATGGAAGTTATTTCTGCATCTGCTGAAGCAAGAATAGATTAGCTACCAGTGACAAGCTGTCACCGTCATTTTGCCTTAGCAGGTAGGATAACCAATCCCTGTGTCCACTATGGTTTATCTTTCTTTTTAAGGGTAGAAACACAAACCACTGTATCCATGAATAAAACATGCTGCCCTACAAAGACATCATTTCCTCTCCAACTCCAGTGGTTGTCCAGACAAAATCATCTCAGAAACACCACAAAAATAATGAGATGTAGCCGAAAACGAGGAGAGAACTTGGGAAAGGGAACAAAGTTAATAAATAAGGATTGAGGGAAAACACAGGAGGATTTTTTGTCAGACAAACATGTAGTTCAGAAACGAGAAGATATTTAAATGGTCAGGATGTCAGAAGGGCGTTAAAGAAACATTCCAAGAGCAGACTTCAGCCCAGGGAGAGTGCTGTAATTCCCTTAACTTCAGTACAATTTATTTCAAGTCAGTCAAACAAGACCCCAAATGTATATGACACACTACTGCAGCTATGAGGAGATGAGTAACCAAGCTGGGAGCTGGAGAGGTGAGTGCAGGAGGGAACATCCGATCCTCCTTGACTACAGGCCCACAGGCACAAAGCTGCCTGCAGTGACCCCACCATCCTTGAAAGAAATCCATGGAACCTGCTCAGCTGCAGACTCCCGGCCCCGAGGCCTCCCTCTGGCTCTTCCCATCTACCTACATCATCTCTCTACAACTGATGGCTCGGGAGTGCTGGCACGTCTGCTGCCCAGGCAAGGGGCTTTCTCCATTCCCGCTGGTTCTTTTCTTTTCCTGCTTTCTCTTTTCTTGTGCAAAAGAGAAGTTTTCATCCCAGCAACCATATGGGCAAGACGTTTATCTCTGCTGCTCTGCCTTCAGAGGGATATTGCTGTTTGCTATGGCAATGACGAGACTGCTGAGCCCTGCAAGCCTGCTCAGGAGACTGGAGCATCTGCCTGGGAAGTCAGAGAGAAATCGAATGAGAACTGTGGCATTAGGTCAGCTGGTGATGTGCAGAGACTGCTTCCTCTCACACCCGGCACAGCTCTCATGGAGTGTGGGGGTAGCATGGCCTGACTCTTTCCGGCAGGGCTGGCCCCATTCCTGGTGTCCACTGGGAGTAGACAGAGGCCAGTAGCAGCAGGGCTGGCCTGGCCTGATGTCCCTCCTTATTGCTCCTTACTGCTCCTTATTGCAAATTTGTTCACTTTAGTTGTAGGAAACAGCAGCTTCCAGCACCAAATTTAAGCCTCTGCAACATAATACAATTAATGTATGCTTACACTTAATGCCCATAGGCACAGTTAAGCTTCTTCAAAAATTCTTAATTAAGCAAATGTCTTTAGGACAACAGTTTCAAACTTGTACATGCTCAGCTAGTAAATATGAAGTTTGAAGCACATACTACCTTACCATACGGGCTCAGAAACTTGGATCAGTGGTGCTTGTTCATCTCACTACCATTTTACTATCAGTCTCAGAAGGCTCTCAGGATACAATTTAGAGTATCAAGCCATAGAGGAAGTGTTGTTTGACTTAGCTTAAGAATTGTTAACATTGTCAATTCATCAAGTTGATTTATATTTCTTGTTTTCCTCAGCTTTCTGAAAGAATCTTCTCTTTTCCTTTCTTCGTGGCATGCTGAATGATGTGATTCTGGCATGTTCTCCATTTGTGATTGTCAATAGCCAGGAAAATTTATAGCCTAAGGATAAAAAAAATCCTCTGGCTATGGTCTCCTCTTGTCCTTTAGCTTAGGAGTCAGAAAGAGGGAATTCATTTTAAATTGAGAGTAAATACTAATACTGAATTAAAAATTCAAAATCATACTGCTTTGCCATGTATGTTCCAATACATAATAGTTTGTGCTGGTCAAAATGTCTGCATATGCTCCATATCTCATGCAAAGGACACAGACTTCCATGTTTTGCTGTATTAGTAAGCTACAAATTAACGTAATACATTTTTCTTCTTTGGCAAGTATCACTCCTCTGAACTGTAATTCTGATTGGGTTACTTCTGAACTGACTGATTAATAATAAAGAGTGCTATTTTTAATAGCACACTGAGCAACAAAAAATTTTTTTTCGTTTTCATTGGGTAATATATTGAACTAGCTGTGGTACCTGCAAAAAATAGGTAGTGAGTTTTCTGCACTTTTAAATAATCCCTTCAAAAAATCTGCATTTACAACTTATTATGTGAGATTGGGATCATTAAATTTCTACTTGGTTCCTGCAGAAGTGGCACAAGAGCAGAAAATGACAGATCCAGAAAGGAGATTTCACATGACTATTCCCTTTTTAGAGAATTTTAAGCTTTATTAACAAAACACTCCAAACTTTGAATTAAGTGATGAAGCTCCCTGGCATTAGAAAACAGCTTCCAAAACCACTGTTTCAGTTTCCAAGAAGAAAAAGCTTAATACCAAAAACATTTCTGTTTCCAACTATAACAGCATCTGGCACAATGAGATATTGTAACAATAATTCCCGTCTCTTGGTGAGTGTGGATGGTTTTCTCCTCCACAGTAAAAGCAGAGGTATGCAGTGGAAGGGTCAGCCTTGAGCTCGGCAGAACACAATGTATGTGATTTTAGGCAAGTTGTTTGAGACTATGTCCAAGAAAGGCAGCAGGCAACACTTAAACAGTGCATAACTTCAGGACCTGGTCTCGTCTTACAGTGCAGGTGGAGGGCTGCATGTCTCAGGAAGGAATCCAAAATAACTGGGGAATTGTCTAAATCTAGCTAGAAGAGAGCTCCGAGTTATTGCTGAGAACAGTAACTGGACTGAGTGCCTGTGGGGTGCCGTCTCCAGTGCCGAGACAAAGTTGTGGGCAGGTGCAGAAACACAGACCTAGATGTCCAGGGAACAGAAAGTCCATACCCCTCCCAAACACTTCAAATACACATTTCTGCTCCTTCAGCATTAGGTGACAGCTGACAGGGGATCAAAATTTTGGATTTATATGCTCAAAAGTTCTGTCTGTCTCACATGAGGCATTACAGCTAGCTCAGCAATCCAGCAGCACTGAACTCTGCAAGTCAATATTTCATTTTACCTCCTCAGCTATTTCTGTGTTACCCAAATTGTGCAGAGCAGGTGTGTGCTAAATCCTTTATGGATCTGGCCTGTAACCATTTCATATTCATTCCTTTACTTGTAAAACAAGAATATCAGTTCCCTACTCATATGTTAAGAGAATAAATATATAAATGTTTTTGGAAGAGTTCGGGTAATATAGAAACTGGCATTTTAAAATTACCGGGAAGTACAGCTGTTCCATACAAGGTCTAAACATTGCAGTCTCTTAGAAGATCAAAAAGCACTTTAGAGAGAAGAAAAATTAGACACACACAGTATTTCTAGACCACCATTTAAATTCTAGTTGAGGACTTTTAGCTGTCGAAGTTGTGACATGCAATTACACTGCAGATAGTATTAAGAATTAGTAGTTTATTCTAATCAGAAAAAAGAACATAATAAATGCAAGAAGCAGTTCCTTTAGTACTAGGATTCATTTATTGATGGAGCTAGCGAATTAATTTTGTGTATGGAATCTGAGGCATTTCTCATAAGAAATCTTGTCATAGTTAAATGTCAGACAATTAGGTTTCTGGTGGTATTTTCTAAAGCCGAGTTCCTTTAGCATACAGAACCACAGAATCAATTAGGTTGGAAGAGATCTTTGAGATCCAGTCCAGCATATGACTGAACACCATCACCATACATGAAATTAAGAAACCATCAACTTTTTTTTTAAAACATCTTCAGCAGAGATACATTTATCCCCTGAATACATTTATCCAATTTCAATTATGAAATCGGGAGCCTTATTTACTAAGAAACCCTTCATCTTTGTGGCTGGGGATCACCAGAAGCTGTGCTGTCAGGAGGGAGAAAGCACAGGGGTGGCCACGGCTGGTGGCGGGGCCACAGCCCCACTCCCGGCTGTAAAACCTTCAGGGCTCCTCCGACCCACGGCCGGACATTTGTCGCTGTGGTGCTTCACTGTCCATGGGGTGTCCGGGCACCTGCAGGGAAGCCGGTGGTTCATCCTTGAGGGCTCCAGGATCCCAGGGGCAGGAAAAGAACGCCCTGTCAGTTCTCACACTGAACCCAAAACCACACCAGGCACTCCGGGAGTACCACCTCGTGCCACGCGAACTGGATGTGGACACTTGTGCGGACTATGAGAGAGGAAATTAACCTGCAGCCCTCAATTTGGGCTCAGAGATTTAAACCCCAGGAAGGCCTCTCGGCCCGCGGGCGGGACAGGACCGGGGCGCCACGGGCTGGGGACCGCGCGTGTTCCCCGTCACTGCGCTCCCGAAGCGAACACGGACTAGCACAGCCCCAAGCCCCGGCGGGACAAGCGCCGGCTGCCTGACGCTCCAGCCCTTCGGAGGGTCTCCTCCACCGGGGCGAGCCTCTGCCAAACACGGGGAGCCCCGCGGCGGCCCCGGCCGGGCCCCGCTCCCGCCCTCCCGCCAGTGACGGCCGGGCCCGTCAGCGCGGCGCGTCACGGGGGCGGCCGCCAAGATGGCGAAGGTGTCGGAGATGTACGACGTGACTTGGGAAGGTAACGCCGCGCACCCGCCGGTCCCTTCCCGGGCCGGGGCCCTTTCCGCACCGACCGGCCCCCGGTGCGCGGGCGGGGGCGGCGCTCCACGCAGCTCCGCAGTGCGGAGGGTCCGGGGCGGGCCGGCGCAGGTTCCCAGGCGGGCCTGGTGGGGCTGGGGCGAGGGGCGGCTGTTCTGGCTCCTCGGGCTGTGTGCGGCCGGCCCGAATAAGCGCCACCAGTGCTCGGTCCCTTGGTGCGCAGGGCCGACGGTAAACGCGCACCTCGCCCGGAGCTCCCGGCGCCTCTCCTCGCCTCCCCTGCCCGCCGGGGCCCCGCCGTCTCCCCTGCGCGGGGCCAGTTCGCCTCCTCCCGCCGCCTCCCCGGAACAAGAGAAAATGGCCCCTTGGAGGGGTCAGCGGTTTGTGTCATGGTTCACCTCCTGGTGAACCTAAAATTACCTGATATTTTCGTAAAATTTACTGATACGCGTTTGAGGGGGAGCTCCAAGAAACTCTGACGTGACAAAAGTTTTGGAAAGGCCCATCCCCCGGGTGTTCGTAGCTTTCGCGTCTCTTTGATCGCAGTGGTGATTTATTTTGCGTAAAGCAATACCGTTTGAGGTTTACTCGATGTTCTCAGTGGTTCTTTCGAAATCACTACATGTTCAAAGCTCGAGACAGCACTCGAGCCCATTGCAGTCTCCTATCAGGAATAAATAAACGCTTCTGTATAATTTTTGCCATACAGGGGGAACATTTAGCTATGTAGCATGTGTTACAAACATATAGTAGAGAAGATAATGCAGAGAGAAGCTGCGTGGACTTTGGTTTTCATTTATTTACTGCCAATTTGTGAAGAAATAATTGAGAAATAGAATAATTCCCCAGTCGTGAATTACTGCTTAGGTTGGTTTGGTAGATACGAGAAGGAATATTGCAGGGGATGAATTTTAGCAGATGCCAGTAAGTTGCCCATTGAAATAGTGTGTATGCTGTGTTTCTTGTACCTTTTTCTGTAGGACTCTGAAGCAAAACAGAATGGAAGGTGAAACACTCGGTTTTTAGCTCAAAATTGAATTAATCTCAGAAAATATTTTAGCTGATATTGAAGAAGACAGTGCTGTAACTGGATTAATAAGAATACAGAAGTGGAGTTGCTTGCCAAACTGTCTGGTGGTCAGTTTATGGGTGGTTTTGCTCTGGTATTTGGTTGCATCACCATGTTGTCATTAGACTAATTGGAAATATCTTGGTTGTCCTTCAATATCTCCTGTGAAAAGGTGTAGCAGATGAGAATCTCAGCTTGGATGGAGCAGACAGGTGTGGGAGGAGAGGTTGTGTAGCACACTGCGGGTTAGACTTCCCCAGCTGTCTAAAAATCCTTATGTAAAAAACCTCTCCGTTTTTTGCGTGGCTTCAGTAGACATTGTTACAAAACCCAGAGTTTTATGTGCTGGGTTTTTTTTCATCCAGTAGTTCTCAGGTACCAGTGACTGGAAAGAGAAATGAGATTTTTTTACAGGATGGGTAATGTGCACTGTGGACATGCACATTTGTGAATATGTATATTTAGTCCTAGATTTTTTTGGTTGAAAGCATTTTGGAGTATGTCCTCTGGGTGTAGGGGGTGTAGGGGGCTCAAGCTTGCTGCTTTTGAACTTGGCTATTTCATCCTGAGATATGAAAACTCTTGGAAATAACCTCCATATTCTAAGAGTTCTTATTGACATTTGTGGCTTTGTGGGTATAGTTTTGCATATGATGAATGAGAGATTTTAGAGGACCAGCTGGTGAGTTTTATCCTATCAAGTTCTCAGTTGGTATCTTCTTCTGTACAAGTGAAAGAGCTGGTGTGTTGGGGAAGATCTGTGTTAGTACAAGGGGTGCCTCCACTGAAGAAACACACATCTGAAGAATTACGGATTTTTTCCCTCTATTTTGAAAGCTGAAAAGTGGAGTCCTGCAACAGGCCGTGGAATGACTCTTATTAAAGAAGAAGGCTTTTCTCTTTGTGAGCTTTAACAGATCCTTGGTGGAATGAGGCTTTTCATGGGTGGGATGATCCCAGCAGTGTTGTGACCTAGTCCCTAGCACAGAACTTGAACACTGTTTAGGAACTTAAAGTAGCTCACTTTGAAGCTTTCTAGAATGGTCAGTTTCTGTGAAACCAGGTGCATGGTTGACATTTATCTAAAAAATGTCCTTTATATACTCTGGCCTTTCTAAACAAGACGTTTTATATATTGCTCAAAGATGAATCTGTAATTTGAGATTAGGGGAGTAGAATAATGTGAGATAAATGAAATAATTCATACCTTGCTTTGCTTTTCACTCAGGTTTTTTGAGGTAGAGGTGGGAGTTTAACCATGATAAAATTTTTTGGGTAAATATGTTGTAGAGGTGGTTAGGAAAGATAACTGAAAATAACTGTTTTCCACTGTTGGAGCTGTTGTCTTTATTTTTTTCTCTCTTTGTTGCTGTGTCTCAAGATTTCAAGTGCCTTTGGAAATCTATGGAGCAGGAAAACCTCTCCTTTAACTTCAAGGTCTTGATCAATGGACTTAGGTGATCAAAACATGGATTCAGGGTGCTGTGGTGTTAAAAGAGAAGCTTATATGTGGTTATACATTACAACTTATCTACTTGAGACAAAAGTGATATATGTTCCTCCTTTTTTGTGGTCACTGTTGCTAATTATCCTATAGAAAATGGCAGATTTCCTGCTTCCTTCATAGAAAAAAGATTTGTATGAAAAAAACCTTTTTTGTACAAAAGCCAGAACTGCAGGTCTGGCAAAGGAGCACAGTGTAGTAAGTGAGCACAACAGTTGGCAACTGGTGATATGCAGCCTCTTACTATGAGTTTCTTATGTAGAGCTTCTTAGAGTAAATATTTATCATATTTTCGGTGATACATTGAAGATGAATTTGTGCCACACAAAGTTCCACCTGTGTAACTTCATTTTAGGGGCCGATTTTGGAGCACACAGGCCTCTATGTGTAGAATTACTGTGATCTGCAAACCAGCAGCAATTATGGTATTCAAGAGCTATTAAAATAACAATTGGCTGTCACAGAAAGTGCATCTGATGTATTGTCATAATCGGACAGAATACACCAGGTGTTCTTTACCTTGCGCAGAAGCATAATGACATAAACATCTCAAGCCCTGTGAAAATGAAGCAGTGACTTTTGGGTAGTGGTAGCTGAGCTTTCTGGAGGTCTTTGAGTGCTGTCCTGGCAGCTCTCGTTTCAGACAATAATTCTCTTCACTGGATATTAAAACCAAAAGGAGCAAGAGATGGCATATTCTCTAAACTAGATATCTTTTATTATGATTTGAAAATAAGTGAAGAGAATATTTTTTAAGAGTTTTATTAGGTCATGGTGCCTATAGCTTAAGTTCTGTATTGTTAAATTAGTATTCTGTTTTTTATATTAAAATTGCACTACATAAGTAGTAGCAGTTTAAGAGTTTTTGTTACATGCTCATGTGAGAGAGACTTTTCAAGGAATTCTTAACAGTGTGTATGTGTGTGTGTATATATATATATATAATGTGTATATATATTTTCTTGCAAGTGGGAACATCTTATATGAAAAGAGAAAATTTCTAATGAATTTAAAAAGGTACACACTTCTATCTTTAATGTCTCTAGTCATTACAGTCCACTTTAGATGACAAAATCACTTTATGACTTAGGAACTGAATTCATATTTTGTTTGTATGGAAAGACTAGGAAATCATTTTATCTCTGTCATAATCTGTGTGCAGTTAAGTGTTGCTGGAGTGGTTTTGTTGTGTTCTGTGCTGACTTTGCTTTCTTTTAGCTATTCCTAATTTTCAGTTGTAATCAAAGGGACAGATCACTTTACTCTGGATTTTATATATGAATTTATGGGATTACAACAGATGAGATGCTGGAATTTTTTTTTAATTTTAGTTGAGGCCCTGTTGCCAGCTGAGTTGTCTGTGTTAGAGGCAGCACCTGAGCTAGCTGTGCCTCTGCCTGGACAGAGGTGAGCTGTGGTAGAAGATTTGGTGTCTGTAACAGAGCAACAGTATACAAGTGAGTTCTGGAAATACAATGGTTGTAGGTCCCTGAGAGACTGCCATGGCAGCAGCTCCATGTCAGTGTGACATTTTGGAGTTTGCAAGGTATGTCTCTACAAATAGCGGTAATTTCCTTAATTTCATCAGGTGCTTTTACATGTCTGTGATCCATCAATGAAAGTGTAAGTATTTATGGGAGGATTACTTCATATCTGGTTTCTCAGGCCAAATGAGCTGACAGACAAAAAAATAAAACACAAGTTGTGTGTCTTGGCTGCAGTAGACTGCTTGCATGGTTTTAGGAAACAGCAGACATTGTGGCAAGTGTGTCTGCTCCTTTGAACTTGTAAGGTTTTCATTTATATGTGCAAAGCTTGCCTATTTAGGAAAACCTAAGTCTAAAACAAATTTATCAATTGCTCAGCATGAGCCCATATATGTGACAGGAGAAATCATAACTAAAAGTAGGTATTTCTTTACTGTACTTTTTTTTTTCCCCCCTAAAACCCCTGATTGTTCCTGCCCAGCCTTGTATTATATGTCTCTAAGACGTAAGTTACTGTCTGACTCTTTGGATGGCTTTCTTAGTAAAAAGTTCATTGTTTGACAACGCTGTCAGAAGTTTTGTGTAAGTTTTACTGTAGTTTTTAGTGTTTTCCTTCTTCTACCTTTTACATAAAATTCAGTATTTCTAAAACTAATGTCTTTCATTCAGATCACATTAATGAGAACTGTTTTTTTTTTCACTTCGTTTCTCAGTCATCGGCTGTTGTTCTATTCTCTGTCCTACAGGTCTTTTTCTATTGCTGTAAATGCCATACTTGTGTGATGAATGGTAAATGTACATCCTGTTAATACATAATTCAGACACTACTCCATTTGGAATCACACTGGAATGGAGGCATTGATAATTTCCAAGTAAATGAGTGTGTGGAAATCAGACAGCTTATTTATTTTTCGGCATTTAGCTTGTCAGCTTTTGTGAATGTTTGTGTTCTCTCACATTCTTGCTGTCTAACGTTGAATTTCCAGGGACCATCATATGTCTACAACCATTTAACTTTGCCCATGCATATGAAATGTAACTCTGTGGTGGTTTTGGTTGAATTTCAAAATACAAAATGTAGCACAGTAACAGTCTTATGAGCGATCTGAGATCACTTCAGGTAGATGGAACAACATCCAGTGCTTGATTTTTAACTGTCAGTTACATTGACTATGTGTTCTGAAGTGCAAGAAAAACTGACAGTGTTTAGATCTACCGATGTATTTGTTTTTCCAGCTGTTGTAAAATTTAAAAAAAATATTGGCAACAGTTGTTCTGGTATCTTCTTGTTAGTAAATCCGCTATCTGATAATGAAAACTATTTTCCATAAGTTTCCTCAAATTTTTTTCTTGCATATAGAACATTTACATGTATAGGAGTGTATGTGTAAATAAAATCACATTCTTAGCAATTTCCTGATGTAGAGGACAAATGAGGCCTAGGCTACATGCTCTGACTGCGTGAATATGCCTGCTCTCTTGAAGATCTGATCCATAGTAAATGTACTCTTGAAACAAAAATCCTAATGCTAAAATAAACCGTCCTTTCTGTCTTGCCTAGATAAACAGGGACTTTTTTTATACCTTTGGGCACTTCTCTGGTGTACAAAGCCTTCGCTTCCATGTCTGCCTGCCTTGAAGCTCCTGTGTGGATTCTTTTTAGAGTGGAAGTTATAATAGTTTTTCTAATACTTCAAGTGAAAATTTATTCACCGGTAGCAAAAATGCAGTTTAGTGTTGTTTGCAAATGTGTGAAACTACTTGAAAGAAATCTCTTGTAGCCTATTTTACCTAACCATGGCTTAATTTTATTATTTATTGGAGCTAGGTGTATGTTTTTTTTTAGTGCATATGTTGCTGGCCTGAGAGACTGCAAACTTAGAAGGTGAATTTTTTATATTGGAGCATGAGCACAGCTTGTGTAACATGACTTCAGAGGTCTGGTATAACTATCTGTTTTCTAGTAATTTTTTAATATTAGTAGAAGTCAGTTTTTTAGCTCTGTTGCTTTTTAAACCTGTTCTTCCTATGCATATCTTCCAGAAATCACAAATTTTCAAATTTTATGACTATCTGGAAATAACAGTTTTTTACTTCTACCCTCTGCCCACAGATATGCGTGATAAAATGAGGAAATGGAGGGAAGAAAACTACCGAAACAGTGAACAAATAGTGGATGTGGGAGAAGAGTTAATTAATGAATATGCATCTAAACTTGGAGATGACAGTGAGTAAACAATCATTATTTTTTACATTTCCGTTGTCTGGTTTGGTTTTCTCTTTTCAATCTCTGTTTTATGTAACAGCCTTTGTGTTGTTTTCCTGTTGTTGATGAAATATATATTTCTTTTTTAGTCGAATAGACTTCCAGAATTCCAAGAGTCTTTCTTTCTCAAATATGTGCTGCAGTGAAAACAGATGTAAAAATTACCTGGTAGAACTGTTAGCTTGCTATATTAGGAGTCGGACAGTTACGTGAAAACTTTGTGTGAAGCTGTTATTTAGCTGTATTTGACTGATTTTCTGTTCTTCAGTACTGTGGCAAAATTTTGAAAAGTGGCTGTTCTGCAACTCTGATCAGAGAGCAAGTCCTAATGGGGATCTGTTTAGAAGATTGAAGTTAGAGTGTTGGGGAAAATAGAGAATTAGAGCTTTTCTGCCTTTCAAGATGTCAGAAGGTACTAAAAGCACTAAATTGTTTAAATATGTTTTAATTAATTCCAGCAGTTTCTTAAGTTGTCCCTGTTTTAGCAGGGATCCATAGGAGTAGAAAGGGAAAAATGTACAGACAGAATTCATTAATCCTATTTATGTTATAGGTGTTTTCTATTATCTTAAAAAAAATCAACCAACCAAGCAAAGCAATTATTTGCATTTATTGTCTCTTTTGTGTCCAGTTTGGATAATTTATGAACAGGTGATGATTGCTGCCCTGGACTGCAGTCGAGATGATTTGGCACTGGTAAGTTTTCAAGTTGACTTTCCTTCACACTGTAAGTTTTCGCCCTGGGTATCTCTTCCAGATAGTTTTTGGATAGTTACAGGACATCCTGAACTCTAGAGCTTGGACTGGTAGAAAGAATGTCCCTCAACAAATACAGTCTGGGAAGAAACCACCACCACCTGCCATCTCTAGTGTGTAACTTTTGTTTAGACAGATCACATCTCATCCAATAGCCAGGAAAATATTTACAGCTACTCTGGTATGGGCTAAATGTCAAGAATAATATTGAAGTTGCCATATTGTACAGAGAATGTTTGTTTATTGAAAACCTCTCAAATTGTATTGGTTTTTTGAATGTTTTGAAGTAAAATGTCCCATCATACATATCATATTATATGTCATGTTGGCTACCATCAAAGAAAGTCACTGACATGCTGGAGCAGATCTTCGAGATAAATCAGGAGCTGGACTGCATAATGTATAAGGAAAGGCTGAGAGATCTGGATTTGTTAAGCCTTGAGAAAGCCAAGAAGGGATTTTACTGCTATCTTTGAATATGTACTGGAGGGAAAGTATAAAGAAGGTAGACACATATTTTCATAGATGTGGGCCAAAAGGTGGGTGTGAGACATAGGCTGCAAAAGAAGAAGTTCCAGTTAGATACTAGGAAAAACTTAATGAACACTTTATGACAAATGGCACAGAGAAGCTGTGGAATCTCTGTTGGAAATGATTAAAAATAGATTGGGATGTGGCCCTGCACTCCCTTGGAAACTGGTTCTGTTTTGAGTGGGGATTTGAAGCAGGTGAACTGCAAAGCTGCCTTGCAATCCAAATTATTTGGTGACTGTTGATAAAAATATTAACGGATGTTTGTTAGTGGAGTTTTATCAATTTTTACACAAATT
>VYZS01099608.1:57058-70290 GCA_013400695.1 Neodrepanis coruscans | reverse complement strand
AAAAAAAAAAAAAAAGGAGGCACCTAGAGCTCAAGGACAGCCCCACCAAAAAATTTCTGATCTAGAGGAGCCACACTGAAATCTATTTCTGCCCAGGGTAGTGTGCCTCCTTTTTTTTTTTCTTTAATAAAGCATCCTGAGATTTTATTGTGCGTGTGGGACATTCACATGGTTGCTGCACTGGTAGACTGTGAGCAAAGGCGGTGTCATTTGCTGGATTTATCTTCTAAATACATCTAGAAATTTTTTTAATGTGTGTCAAGCGCTCCTGGAGTCTGGATGGGCTTTCTCTGGCAGAACATTTGGAACAGACAGGGAATCTAAATAAACAAGTAAATCCTTACTGTGATGATGAAGGATTACGTGTTTCTTTCCATCTTACTTTGTAGTATTTTCAACAACTGAAAATTGGGGAGGGAGCTCGCTTTGATGAATAACATTTCATTTGGTTTGGAAAACCCCAGCAGTGGGAAACCATGGCCAGTCAACACAAACACAGCAATTGCTTCCAGTTCCTTGGAAGTTCTTGTTTCTTGTGCAAAAGCACTGTGGGGCTTTGCTGTAAGGCAAATGCTTGCCCTAGTGGGGCAAGGCATTCACTAAGGCTCTTTTATAAATGCATACTAGGAAGATGGAGAGTTCACAGAGGGCCAGAAACTGCACTGAAGAGGAGGGAATTTGGTTTTTATCACAGCTCATTCCAAGTGCTGTTTGAAAAAAGTCAGCACATCTTGGATTTTTGTTTGCCAAACCCTTTCAAAACCTCAAGCAGAGTAATTCTTGAATTCAAATCCCTGTAAAGGAGGATATGGAGTTAGGGAAAGATGTTTGTTTGGAAGACATGAGGTGGAAACTCTGTTTCATGAAGGATTTCCTGCATTTTCCATTGATGCAGTGATAGGCATGGCCTATGCCAGAGTCCAGCGCAGAGGAACAAACACTTCATGCAACTGAAGTGGGAGGTTGTGTGAACCCAACTGTGTCTTATCTGTCTGGGCTGGTCGATGGGGGAATGGTAATGTCTGATGGCAGACATCAGAGATGGCATTATCCTCATCCCAGAGGCTCTCCCAAGCCTTTTGAGGTTGGTCCTCTGTCAGCAGAGATAGACTAGCCCTACACAACCACTCAGAAACTTCTCAAATACCATTAAAAAGGTATCCGAGCTCATTTGCTTATGCTGTTCCTCTTCAAGGTCCTCACTCTCCAATCTGAAGCACACATTTTAGTGCTTAAATTTTCTGGAAATATTCAGAGAGATCATGGGAACAACACAGTTATAAAAAACCGAGGTACTGTCAGACATGCACAGCTTTGTTTGCCAGCAGGGTAGGTGATAGGAAGAGCCCAGCTTGATAGCTGGATGCCCGCCTGCAATTGCAACACTGCCAGCTGGAAAATAAACACTTTGTTCCTTCTACATGGGGAGAAATAACAGGGTGGAGTCCTCTCATTCTCACTGTCTGGTTACAAACAGCATTTTTCACAGGGTTCCGTAGTGGGGATGATGTTTAAATGTGAGTGCAGTCTGTTACTGCTGGGGCTGTTTTTAACGTTATTTGTAAACTGATGCTAAGAACTGTGTGACTGTGGCAGCTGTGAGCTCAGCACAGCCTGTATAACTAACCCAGCTGCTGAACAAACAGGTGAGAAATCACCCAGTCTGTGTTGCTACTTGAATAGAATCACAAAATCACAGAATGAGTTGGGTAAAAGTAAGTCACAGAGGAGCCAGTTCCACTTGGTGCCACTGAAGGAAAGGATTAGAAACGATGGGTAGGTGACAACTGCTATTCCTACAAAGTAGCAGCAGCAGATAGTCAAGCAACAGCTCAGAAGTGCCACACTTAGCATGGTGGTACATACCCACAGATCTGGGAAATGGAGAGAAGGACCAGAAAATGGCTCCTCAAACAAAGTTATGGGTTATTTTCCAAATTCCTTACAAAATTTACATTCCCTAGCAACCTACACTTCAGAAGACTTGTTTATTCTGGAGATATGTTTGCATGTCTGCTTGTTCCACAGTTTTGTTAGCAAAAACAAAACCAGCATCCTTAGCAGTGGTTAAACTCGAGTCTATAGCAGTATCAGGAGATGTAACAAGAAAGGGAGCTCGAGAACCATACAGATCCTTAGGATTCATCCCAGAGAGCCTACAACTGTGAAACTGCATATTAAATATATTTGAGTATTTGTCTGAGAGACCCCGTCACAAATATACCCAGCTTTAAGTTTCATCTTCATCTTCATCTAGGAGATTTACATTACCTGTCCATTTGCCAAAGAAATCCACACTGCAATAAATAGTCATAGAATCACTAAGGTTGGAAAAGACCTCCAAGATCATCGAGTCCAACCATTACCCTAACAAACTGATTTTTGGAGCATCACATTATAGCCATGCAAACCCTTTACCAAACACCCTGAACTGATGTATATATACATTTGACTGATTGACAGACATACATCTGCCTTCTACAAGCTTGATTTGAGTGGGAGTGTGGCTAGAAAATACCCAATGGATAAAGATGTAATGATAGTGTTCACCCACCACACAACGTCCATCAGTGGTTGAAGTTAGTGTTACAGAGCTCAAGTCACTCAAAACCCAGCAGTAGCACCCAAGTCTTGCCCCTCATCTACAAAAAGGACAGATTTTGAGCCCTACCTAGCTCCTCATGCATGCTCCTTATGGGCAACACAGCTAAAAAATACTGGAGCCCCACTACCTACAAGGCTTTCAGGTCTCCTGAGACTATCTTTCATATCAGACAGCATTTTTTGTCATTTAGATACAGGATATCACCAGCTAAGACTGTAAGAATATTTTAAATGTGTGACAGTAAGACCTGATCTCTGTATGGACATCATATGGTTTTAGAACTGAGCATGGGTGAAAGCATCTGGTGAAAGAAATGAGACTGAAAAGACATCCCAAGCCCTGCAGGTTGGGAAACACAGCTCCTCCCCTGTTACAGAGCCTCCCCTGCACTGCATCCCAGTAAGCTCACCACATCACACTGCTCTTCTCCTGGCATTCTGTGCTACAAAGCTACTCCACATAAAAGGTAAAAACTATGTATTTGCTGTGTGTTGTCGTGCTGCTTTGTGCTTTACCACTGTTCAAGTTATATAAAACATCTTAAACCGAATACTTACGTAGCACCAAGTGTGCACCTCCAGCTTTATTAGTCTCAGCACAGCAATAATTCATGAACTCTTTCTAAAGGGATTCAGGACCCAAACACAGCTCTTTATTTGTCTTTAACTCCGCCAGTTTTATTTTGCCAGTGCTCTGAGCAAGGGAGGCAGGCTTTATGCCCTGGTGAACCTGTAAGTACCTGACACAGCTCATACAGGCGATTTTAACCTCTCCCAGCCAGGGAGGTTCCCTTTGAGCCCTGTCTTGCCATGGCCACATTTCAGACTCCAAGCATCACTTTCTCCTTTTGTTCAGCCCCTTTGGGCAGGCCAGTGGGAGTGAGTGTGTTGTCTGGAAAGAAGGATGGTGAGTCAAAGAATAGCAGGAGGAGTCTGGCAGCAGGGAGTATTGGGTTTGGGATGGAGTGATGTAACCTCCAGTTACTGGGATTTTTTCAGCCAAGACTAACACTCGTGCTGAAGTGTGGAAAAGTCCCTGTCAGCACTGTTAAAGCATCATGTTGGGTGAAGTGGTGGGGGCATGGCAGTGCTGAGTTAAGCCACCTCTACTTGCTGCAAGAACTGCACCTTTCAGAGGTACTGAACTGGGGTCCCAAGGGCATATCCAGCATCACTGGCATTAATAGAGATGAGCAGGGATTTTACCCTAGAACCTCATATGAATCACCAAGATACATAGGACCTGGATGGAAAAAGAAATGATTGTGGCTGTTCTTCTCTTACCTGAATGATAGGTCAGCATTTACCGTGGGAAGTGGAATGTTTGTAGCACAACTCTCCAGCTAATTTGAAATATTAGAAATGGTGATTTCTTTGGGGTAATGAAGCACTGCCTACAGGAAGCCTCTTCCAGGCTACACCCACTCTGAGGTGTCTCACCACTGTGAATGGTGGTTTTCTTCCTCATTTCATTCCTCACTAAAAGCAGATTTTCACTTTAAACTCCTTAGATGTAGCTAGTCAAGGGAAGTCATCTTTCCCAACAGTCATCAGAGAGGAATGGGCACATCCAAGAGGAAACTTCTTGCCTACCTCAAACATTTACCTTCAGTAGACCACTTTTGGGGATCCCTGCCTAGATAACTGTCCCAGACTGAGATGAATCCCACCATGAGTCCCATGAAATAGCAGCTGACATTGATGACTTCCTGAAGCAGGATGCGAAGGAGAGAGTTCAGGTAGTTTTCTTAGAGATTGGAGAAACTTGCCCTGGAAACAGATCCAAATCTAGGTCCATGGACACTGGGGGGGTCTTTTAAGAAGAACTTTGTTTGTTCTGATCTGCATCAAATCACTGCTTGGTGTGAAGGTATCTGAACTGCAGTTCTCATCTCTCTGTTGCAGGCATCCATTTCAACCCCCCACTCTTTGCCTTCAAACTCACAGCCCTTGCACACCTGCTTGCAGGCTGGGCATAGTTTTAGAGGATGCAGGATGATTAATATAAGCTTGAGGGCTGGTGAAAAGACCTGAGGCCATGGAGGTACCTGAAGAGAGGTCCCTGCCTCCAAAACCATGTCTAGAGGATGTCCTGGGGCATTGCTTTCCCCCAGTACTCTGAGTCCTGACACTTAAGATGCTTCTGAGAAGAGGATACAAAGATAGCAGGTGATAGTCACACCCAGTCCTCCCTGCCAAGATTGGATATGGTGGTGGAAACATGTATCTACAGTCACTGCCAGTACCCAGGAAGGTATCAACATTTTATTCCCTATACTTGTGAAGGGAAAAAGGCAATGGTTTAACGAGAATAGAAACCACACTAATCAAGAAGACAGAAAGGGAAAAAAAAAAGGTGTAGGGTAAGAGCCAGACTGCCTACCACAGGCACCTCACCCGTGCCAAGTGAGCAGATAAGTCAGACCTGACAGTAAATCCCTAAATTCCCTGCCCAGGCAGCGGGAGACAGAAGGTCTCCAGGAAGAGAAAAATAAATCAAAAGGGTACGACCTCACTTTGGGGCATCTCCAAGTCCCTTTCCTCTCCTCGCAGGCAGCGAGGGAGGCACAGCAAGAACCAGCCAGCCGCTTTTCACCGGCACTTCGAGGCGGAGGGACTCCGCTCTTGCCTTGTTTCCTTTGAAAACGTCCCTCCGAGCGATTCGCCCTGGATGCCACAGGAATGCGGTGGTGATCTGGGAGGGGAGCGGCAGTGAAGTCTCGGGACTAAGTGGTTTAGCAGCTGCCAAGCTTCGGGCTCGGTGCTCAGCCCCACCAGCCCAATTTCCTTGTGCCTTCTGCATTTACAAGAGCTTCCCAGCTTCAGCACTGCTCCCGGCTCACGTCTGGGTGATGTGTACCCTCGGAGATCGGTCAGGGCTGGGGGAAGCAGAGGATCTTAGAGCCCTCACGGGGGTTTTGCCCCCAGGGACAGGGGGCTCTGCCAGCCCCTTTGCTAAGACCCATACCACCCTCCTCTGCTTCCCTCCACCAAGAATACTCAGGGTGGCCAGTGAAATAAGGAACCGCGGGGTGGCACATGCCTCCATAGCGTTCAAAAGCAGACATAGCAGCCAGGACACTACTCCTGTCTCTCCATCCTTGTTTAATGGGATGCACAGAGGCCATTGAAAGGAAAGAGAGCTCATAGACTTGCAACACAGCTGTTTTCAAGGTAGAAATTGCAAATACAATCCAAGGCACTGCAGTGTCTGCCCTCGTTATTTCTAAGTACCGTGTATGGGTGGTGGATATTCCCGGTACACCTCTGTCCCGTTCCTGGAGAGCACACAGTACAGTCCTGGATTAAGCTGCTAAATTATTTATAATTATTATTAATGTTACAATGTGCTACCCAGCTCATCTACGCTAAGCTTAAAGGCAAATGTTTTGAAGAAAGAAGAACAAAATCTTTTTTTCTGTGGTTTTAACAAGCAAATATGGGTTTATGTCTACCTTACAAGAAAAGCAGCTTCAGAATTTTTTCATTTTGCCTGAATGCTGAAAATGTCTGAATAACTGAGTTACTGCTTTCCCTTACCCCCTTCCCCTTAATTTTTTTTGTATTTCAGTCTTAGAGCTATGGTTGCAGTTTCAGCTGAACTTCAAATCTCTGCCAAGGGGCCTTTTTTTCCCTATAATATAACCAGAAACTTTCTATTTCCACAACTACCAGACTTACCAAAACATGCTATCCACTTTCATTTTCGACTCAGCTTTTTCCCACATGGTATTATTATTGTCACAATAAAACTAATTAAGCCTGATATGCCTAAAACTACTTTGCCAATATACCTTACCTCAAGTGTATTGTTCTCTGACTGAAAGTTGCTGTGTGACCGTGTCTCCAACTAAACTTGTTTAACTTGGCTTGTATTTCAACAGGATTAGGTCACCATTCCCCCCACATATATACATAGAGAGTTAATTAAATACCAAGGAAGGGATAAAAGCAGCAAGACTCAAAAACAGAGTGTATTGTGTCCTTCCCTCTCACTGGTGGGAAAGCAGAGAAATGATCAGAGCAGCACAGCATCTTATGCTGACATTATTGAAATGTCTGTGTTATTTTTTGAATGAACTAACCTTTACCCTGTGTTACAACAGCTTCTAGAAACTTTATTTAATTTAGTGGTCATGCTAAATAGACAGGATTCACCCTATAGCACTGCAGAAGTGAGAGAAGTACAATGTATTCAAATACACCACCCCTAGATGCAGCTGAAGCTGAGAACCAGCTAATACTAACGACAATACTAATATTAATTAGTATTAATACTAATTTGCATGCAAACAATATTAGTTTAAACTAGGCTTATACCTGGTTTGGGGTGTTTACATTAGGGATAGGTTATTTCAGTCTAATGTCTTATAACTCTGGGGGTCCTGGGGCTCCTGTCAGAGATGACTGATGTCTTGGTGTGGTAGGTGCTGCTACAACAGGTGAGAGATGTGGACTGTTGACACATGGGGCACATGGAAACAGTGAAAGAAGGTTGATCAAGGGCTTAAGGACTTCAGAACCTCCTGTGGATAAGCCCATGCCAGACCTCCATATACCTCTCAGCAGGTGCAGAGAGGAAATGCTCAGAGCCACATTCTCTGTTGCTGAAAAAAGAAGCACTGGGATCAGTAAATATACAATAAAATAAATTTGATATGAAAAAGCCTTTATTTCTCTGTCACCTATAAGTCAAAATGGAGAAAGAGAGAAGCAAAGCAAATCCCAGCAGGCTGTGGATGGGTATTGGCAAACAGCCACGGCATTAAACGCTGCCTTTCAAGAAAGCAAAGAAATGGTCATTTACTGTAAGAGGAGCCCATGTCACCTCCCTAGAAAATATATCATACCCAGGGGCAGTTGTATCCACAGGAGGAGAACTCATGCTGAGAAAGGAAAATGTTTAAAGTTAATGCAAGATCTATAAAAGTCATGCTCCCCTATAAATCCCTCTGCTCTGGATGTCTTGGCTTCATATTGCACATAACCTGCTGCAGCTCAGCTGCCTTTACAAGGATTTCCTTGGCTGTAGGCTCAGCTGGAAGCCCTGAGTCTGCTGCTGAGCATGGCTTCTGGATTTCAAAGAAACAAATGCAAGTGCCCTGGGGCAACCTGCCACCTTCCAGTGCCATTGGAGAGTAGAGGTGTCCACATTTCTCCTGAGCATCCATAAGAACTACTGGAGAGAGTTTACTTGTTTTGACAAGTCCACCTGCAGAGTGAAAAATGCATACTCAGACCTGTATTTATCTGTGCTTGATGGGTCCCTTATGGTAGTCTTTGCACCACTCTGCTTCATGCATGTAAACCAGATCTTGGGCAGGAAACATTTGGCTTTCTGGGTTCTTTCTACAGTTAATGGAGAGACAGACACTTCTCTGGAAGATGAGTCACAGAAACTAATCTAGAGCAGCGAAGCAGGCACTAAAATCAAGTTGAGTAGTATGGAAATAACTTTGACACGGTGCTTACACATTCAGTGGAGGTGTCCCTACCATGGCAGGAGCAGGACGAGAGGCTCTAACAAAGTCTTTCCCCGCAAGCCATAAGAGATCTGTGAAGCCTTAATGGAAACTACAGCAGCATTGAAATCAGGCTGGACAAAACACAAGGGCTTGACGAAGGGCACTTGCATCTGCTCCCAAGCTGCTCTGCAAGTCCCAAGGAAAAAGGGGACCTCAGCAAGAAGCTGCTTGCTGAGCCCCACGCAAGCAGTGATGGAGCCAGTGGTGATGAACAAGCACAGGCACAGCTGAGGACAAGCTCCAGCCCTCATTCAAGCACGGAAGTGCCACAGGTTGCCACAGCAGTGAAGTGGAAAAGCCTTGGTGAGGTTGAAGAAGCAAAGACAAAGGGATGGAAAAACAAACATCTGTGATTTGCAGGCCCTCTCTGACTAACGTCAGTGCACTGAGAAAGGAACTGAGGGGGCAAAATGCCTGAGAGACTAATCAGCATCTCCGAATAACAAGCTCCAAGCACTAACATCTGACTGACAGGAGCTCACTGCTACTCACAGATATTCCTGTCCCACTGGGCAGCTCAGAGCAGCCTGTCCACAGCTCCAGATGCTCTGTGGGCTGTAAATCCTGAAAGGACCCCAGACCACCCTGAGTGTAATAAATGGACAACAGGCTACTCTGAGCATGGCAGGATTTGGCAAAGAACCAGTTTTCAAGGTGAAGAGACATATGTTTTAGGAGACCACCCTCCTGCTTGCATGTGCTCAAATGGCCCTACACATTTGGGGCATTAATGGCTGTTTCTATAGGAGACAAAAGCTGCTGTTTCAGTCTGATTCAATTCCTCAGATCAGGTCCTGTTCCTGAGCCAGAATTTTAATTCTCAGTAGAAATACAGGATCATATTTGAAATCCAGCAATATATTTAATGGCCGCAGTCTGTCCCTGCTGCTTTGCTGCATTTCTTATAGATGCAGAAAGCATCAGAAACTCCCATCAAGTGCTGCACAACTTACTGCCTTATACAGGGAAAAGCTTTTCACACAGGGCTGGATACAATACTCATGGACATAAGGTCATAAGGGAAGCATGAGTCAGGCCTCACCATAGACACAAGGCTGGAGCACTCTTTGCAGCCAGATTTCAGGAGAAGGAGAATTGCAGCCACAGCTGACAAAATTACTTTGGGGCTGATGGATACCCTGTGGTGAACTCTTCCCTGCAAGCATCTAAATTATAGAGCATGCACTCCACTGCTAGTTAATGTTACAGTGGTGTCTCTCAACTGTTTAATCCTATGTTAATAATTGTGCTGGAGTGAGATAATTACACAGCAAGTGCCACATAACTGCATAGTGAGCACATGATGCACTACTACTACTACTACTACATCATGCACTATTTTGGGGTTTGGCTCTTTTGTGGATAACTGCACCATGGTCTGCAAAGTGTCATAATACCCTGCTGTCACGTGCATTTACCTGTAAAACCTGCTAATGTTCCTGGCTAAGTACTTAGGGTAAGGAATATATCCCCTGTAATTCTGTGTTACTTCTTGTGTGAGGGCTTTGAATGTGATTATGAAATTAATTTTCTATAGCAGTCCAAAATTCTTCTGTGGCTATTTGTTTTGCTTTTCTCATATTTCTCTGACCCAGAAGTTATCTATACTTTCACCAGCTTTGTATTACATCACTTTAGCAATAGCAAGTCCAGGATCTGGTCAGCCTCGAAGAGCAGGTGATCTGGATAGCTCCCCACCTCTCCTGCAGCAGTAATCACAGTATCCACACCAGCCACCATCCATGTATACCCACAAGAATTGCCTAAGATCAGTGCAATAAAAAAACCCAAAAAAACTAAAACCAATCAAAACCCACTGTGAGGAAGCTAGAACTTGGGCTTCAGTCTAGTCCCACAACTAGGACACTTTCCTTGTCTTTTGGCAATGATAATGTTGGAAGAACAAAATCACTATTATTTTGAGCTGCTTTATCTGAACAGCTTGTTCTCATTAAGCAACACGTGCACTTCACATCTCATCAAAGAGGGCAGATAAAATGCATGTCCTAATCAGAGGAAAGGAACTGGATGTCTTCACTACAGCAAGGGCAATAACCACGTAGGCTAAAGCAGACCCAGAGAGTAGTTTCCCTCAGCTTCAAATCCCTTTCTCCAAAAATGATCAAGCCAATTAAGTCCACATTATTCAAGAAGGGGAAAATCCTGGCTATGTGAACATTTGGCTTAGGTACGTGAGCAGTGTCCATGGTCCCAAGCATGACCAAAGGGACAACTTCCAGCAATTGCCTTTATGGGTCATGGAACACAAAACTAAATATTCTTGAGGTATCATTCACCAACAGGGACAAAATGATGTAAGTGATTGGGCAATGACCTGTCAATGGTCATACCTCTTCTTCTTCTGGACCTAAGGGTCAATAAATCAGGAGAAAAACCAGCAGAAGAATACACAAGGGAGGTTTACAGGAAGGGAAAGAAACATTTATTCTCTCTCATCCTGCAGGTACTTGAGGCCTCTCTCCATCAACCACATGTGGTTTAGGGTTATTATATGTAAACTACAGTGCAAACTCAGTTGAAAGAATGGATGAGCAATTTGTTTAATTTGATACCCATCCAGACCAAACTCTCAGTTCTGCCTTGGTCTGTTTAATCCTGTTAATAAGTGTATCACTGTACTGGCATACAGCACCTACACGTCTCATGGCAGCTGGTGTTACTAAAAGTCAGTCAAACTGGTGATCTACACTGCTCCCTCCAGATATTTTTGAGGCCTTTCAATTGAAGAAAGACAAAATAATCCTAAGAAGTTGCATAATTCCAAATGTTTTTCCTTCCACATTCTCCCCACCCTAGAGATTCTGCCACTAACATTTCTTTATTTAATCTCTTCCTAAAATACCCTTTTACCATTGAGAACTTTGGAACGTCTTGGGAGGGGGAGGAGTTGTTTGCTGTTTTGATGGAAAGAGGGAAACTAAATTATTTCCTGGCAGAGATTTATGTGTCAAGTTTTAGCTTGCAGCCAGGTTTTTATAGCCAAGTTTTAAAATCTGAAGAAAATTCCAACTCTCCTTGTCAGTGACTTTTACATAACAATTCATGATATATGCAGAAATAAAAGGAAACTCCACACCATGGAGATTTTCATGGAAATGTGAAGACACATTCCTGTACAGAAGGAAAGAGCAGGAACATATGTCAGCCCAAGCAGAGCTGTCAAAAAGCAGAATCTCAGCTTTCTAAAAAAACAATGAACATGTTAATGACACTGTGTTTCTCAAAGGCTTTGGATGCAAATTGAGAGCTAGGCAGAAGTTGCACTTGATTGTGGACATAATGAAGCTGAGTTTTGCTTGAGGCATCAGGCTTTTGGAAACTTAAGAGAAAAACCTTGATACAATACCATAAATATCCTCCTAATCTGCTGAGGCTCTTCAGGTGCTGGTTAGCTGGAAGATGTTGTTGTCATCCAGCAAAAGGACACAGAAATTCCTCACTAAGCCATGGGCAATGCTGTACTTCTCCATCCCTTCTGTCACATTTGCATGCCAGACCAGTCCAATGGTCATGGTCTGATCCATGCCTGAATATTAAGGTGGCTGGAGCAGTTGCTCATGGACTGACTCACAGCAAAGAGGCAGAAGAGACAAGGAATTGCATGTGCCAGAAACCCACAGTGAGACTTTTGTCTCTAAAACTCAAGGTCTCAGATGAGACACTGCAAAAAGGCTGGGAGTGTTGGCTGTGGGGCAACACAGCTGATTAGCAAATCAGTTGGAGCAAGAGGAACGTATTTGTAGATTGAAGCTCTAGATGTGTTTGGAGTAAACAAATAGGCAGAGAAAGATGTTCAGAAGGTGTATGAAGGACGAACTATGGCTCCCTTATGTTCCTGTTAGGAACTGGTGCACAGCAGACAGTTGTCTGGAGCAGCCTGGCTATGTTTCCTCCAGGAGGAATCTACTTACTGTACAGCAAAACCTCTCTGTGAACTGAACCAACATTTGTCAAGCAAAACTATGTGTCTCCTACTCACAAGCTCATTCTCTGTCATGACACAGGGATTGAACTTATTTGGCACATCTAGTTGATAAACCTAAGCTAGCTGCTGTTCCCACAGGTGTTTTGCCTGAACTCCATGGCTTGGGAAATTTAAAACAGTAGTAGTTAACAGCCTGCAATGCAACTGGTTTCACATTTGCCTCCCATCCTTCCTGATGGACCTCTGGTGGTCTCACCACAGGGCTGATGAAGGCCCCTTGCAGCTCAGTTGAGGACAAGAGGTGATGATGGGTAGGCGGTGAGAATCTGGGATTGTGTAATCCAATTGTAACTCAGAAATAGCAGCTGGCAGCTCCTCAGAGAGCCTTCTACCATAGCTCTCTACATTTCTCTCCCTGAATTTTCACTTGAAGGCTCGAGTGAAAAGGAGGCTGGCTTGGTTCTAAATTAACCCCCCTACTTCCCTCTACTTGACACGCTGCAAATCTTTACAGGTGCTGACATCCATGCACTCCCAAACTCCCACATTCCTTAAGAACAGTTGAACCTACAAGTGCTGTGAGGACACAGAGCCTGTGAAGCCACCTTGGCTTTGTTTCAATGCCTTCTGGAAAGATCCCAGTGCAATACAGATGGTGGTGATATGTTTGCACATGTAACTAGGCACTGGTAACACTTGAGCATGCCTATAATGAGCTCTGCCCACAATACCACAGGTGCAAGACAGGAAAAAAAATGGGCATATTGGTTTCAGAGTTACAGAAGAAGGAATGTGGATGTCTAGCAGCAGGAAGAACTTAGTAGACATCAGGATATTGTCTCCCAGCTCTGCTAATGACTGTCTGTCGTAGGGTTAAAACCAAAAGTAAAAACGATCTCTGATGCTGCCACGCGGGCCAGTGGCCGGGCGAGGGGGAGGGTGGGAGAACGACCCTTTCCCCCCCCCACCCCCGGCCCGCTCAGACCGGGGGCCACCCAGCGCCCGCCGCCGGTTCCTCCGCGCCCTTCAGACCCGGCGGGAGCGGCGGCTTCGCCCTGCGCCAGCAGCCCCAGCGGCCACTCTCGCTCCTGGGCCGCGTCTCTTCTCTCGGGCGTGGCACCAGGTGGCCGGGGGAAGCCCCGGGCCCCGAGCGAGGG
>VYZS01099608.1:18515-56573 GCA_013400695.1 Neodrepanis coruscans | reverse complement strand
GGGGTGAGTGGTCTGGCAATCATCGGCGACTATTGCCGGGGTCCAAAGACCACATCTCTTCTTCCATCAGCACTAAATCCCTCCCTGAGCTATTGGGAAGGGGAGGGAGCAGGCGCGTGCGGCTTCTAATTTTTTTCTTGAGTATCTCTCCTTCAGTCAAAGCCGGGCAGAAGCTCACGCTGTTAGGGGTGTCCTCAGACCAGCCACGTGCTTCTGCTAATTATCCCAGCGTCTCTCCAGGGAGCCCAGAGAGAGACCAGCACTATTTCCAGAGCGTCCTCATCCCAAAACGGGCCCTGGGAAACTTAATTTGTTTGTTTGTTTGCACTTTATTTGTCGGGTTTTGTGTGTGCGTGAAATAAACTGTGATATTTGTGTGTTTTCTTCATTTTGGGGTGTGTTTGTGGCCTCTCTCAAAATCTCTTGTCAAAAATCGCTAAATTTGTGGTAAAACCACGACACTGTCCATGCCTCAAAGCCAGCTAAAAATTATTTTGATACTCTAATTCTGATGTGAGTCCCTCAGATACAGCCAGAACAATCACGAGGTTGGATCTGGACCGAGTTCACTAAAAGCCACAGATACTCAAATCTGCTAAAAAATGTCAAGAAATGTGGTTTACCCTGACCATTTTCTTTTGTGGCTGGAGAGTGACAGAGCAGAGAAGATGCTCTGCTATGGATTCAAGGCAATGAGTCTCAGTCATGCCTAAATGACCGGCTATCCATTTGGGTAAAGAGACAGAAAGGAGATCAAAAGTAATGTGATAGCAGCTAAAGAAACTGTCATCTGTCCAACAGCCACACACTAGTTTAGTCATGCCTTTTGAAGTCAGTATGTCATTGCTGGGTATGTGTAAACTCAGGTCTTAGGTCAATAATTTGAATACTTAAATATAGTGAAGACTATTGAAAATGCATGCCACATCCTTTGATTGTTGAGAGAATATTTCCCAAGCATTTCAAAGCTTAATTATTCAAAAACCTTTTCAGTCAATTAGTACAGGACTGATGCATATGTAGTAATAACCAAGAAACGTGAAAATTATAGGGATAATCCATCTTAAACATCAGTTGATTCAATTGTTTGGCTTAGCCGCCAAGTTAGGTGAAAGAAGAGCTCACCGAGCAATATTCCACCTCATCATAGTAGACTAATACCCTAAACTAACAAAGTTACTTTAATCAAAAAAAGTCTGAAAATGGATTCAGATTTCAAAATGGTTTATTACTCTATTTTCTAGGTATGATCTACACAAAACCATATATGAGGGAAGAGGCAAAGGGAGGAGTGCTATAATAAATTCTCCATTATCTAAGAAGATAGGTAAGTATTTTCTTGTATTGACTTCTCTCAATGTTAAATCACAAGAAGGGGTTATGTGCAGCTATATCTCCTCAGTTCTGAGCTGAGTTTTGAATCTTGGATGGTGACACAGTGGGTACAGATGTAGGTTTGCCTGGACTTTTAGAAATTGAGGTTAAGATACAATAAAATTACAGTTATGGTAATGAAAAAGCATGTCTGTCACAACCACAGACTGAGGCACTTCTCAGTCTTCATACATGTGTGTCATACATTTTACCACTACAGGCATTGCAACTCACAAATATTTCACAGCATCTACAAGGCTTGCAGAAGTTCACAGGAAGAGGACACATCTCTGTTCAGCTCTGACAAATTACAATCAAGTTGTTGTTACAGATTGTCCATGTGTTCAAGGGCGATTTGGTGTTATAGGACACTTTTGCTTCTTATAGTCAGCAGAACCAACAGCTTCCTGAAGGCTACCTCAAAAATCTCTCCCTGTTTCATCAGGACCAAAGGAAAAACTGCAGCAGCTGTGAACAGATGTTATTCCACCCTCCTTTTCAACAGCTGCTGGACACCTCTGAGCTGCACCAGCAGGACCAGTGTGAGAAATCACCATGTCCCCAGGCAGTGGCAGGTCAGTGGCACACTGCAGACCTCCATCTCCTTCCTGCTCCTTTTCTAAAATTCATGGTGTCAGCTGAGTTGAACCAGTTTTCTGGATGCTTTCCCATTTCCTCAGTACTTCAGCAGACAGCACTAAGAGTGCAAAAGGGCTCAGTGAACATTTTTGAAGGAACCCAGGCCTGACAAGCACTTCTTGGCTGTCACTGCTGTGACGGAGATGTATTGGCCCTTGTTTTCCTCTTGGTTTTAAAGCTGCTCTACAGTGTGTTTTATTGCATTTGATGGGGAACTTTAAAAGGCTCCTGTTCTGCAGTGATTTAAGAAGACAACCTCCATACGGCGATGCTTTTTCTCACTGTGACTCTTCAGCTGTAGAAGAATTTGAAAAAATGGTGCTTTGGACAGCTTCTGCCCTTGCTCTCAAGGCTGCTTCTTGTTCACTACCATGGTGCAGATTTCCTTGCAAACATGGCTGTACATGATTTCATATGGCCCTCAGGGAAAAAAAATCCCTAAGGATTCGCTTTGGGGCAAGAACACTGAATATAACACCCATACCCACAGTTTCTGTCAGCCAAAATAGAAAATAACATGCTGTCCAGTGTGGGGCAACAAGGAGCAACAAGGGCAAAAAGAATCAGTTCTCTTTAAACCAGATTATATCTGACTTCCTGTATAAAATTGTTGGAAGTCATTCCTTATGCTCACTAAATTACTTTAGCAGGTGCATATCTTTCCTAGAAAAGAGATCCAACCTCTTTTACAGTGATGGAGAGTCCACCATGACCCCTGGCAAACTAAAGATTAATGATCTACTTCACTTCAAAAACACTGTATTTAAGTTGGGTTATAAGGATGCAAATTGCTGCCAATTTCAAATTGCAGGTCAAAAAAGAAAAAGATTTAAGGCAGAACAGTTCTGGTTTGATTTCCGAGTCAGGAAATCCTTGCTGTAATTGTAGTCTCCTGGGTAAGTCACACTTCCCCCGTGCTCCCACCACATCCAGGTGTTTAAGGAGGTTCTACCTTCCTCTCCAGAGAAACATGGTGGCCTCTGGCAACGGCTAATTACCACTTTGCTGATTGACAAAGTGCCAAAGAGTTAGCGCTGCTAACTCTGTAACTGATAATTACATTCTTGTCAGGCTGCCAAGGTCCTCACACACACCTGCACACTGCCCACATGGTTGTTAAGAAGAGATTTATAATAATTAATTATAACATTCCTATCACACATCTCCCCACCCACTTCCAGCAGTGGCATGTAAATCCAGCGATGGGCATGTCTAATTTCCGCTCCTTGTTAACTGGGTTCACAGCATTTGAGTAAAGTCAGCTGAGAATATCTTCTGTTTGCCTCCTTTGAAGCTTTGACTAATTTAATTCTAGGTGAGGGATCACATTTTCTTTTCATCTGCTTCTATTTTACCCTGGTTATTTGTTCACACCTTCCTGACTAGTCTAGACATCCCTACCACTCATGATTTTCCTGAGGTAGACGCTTTCCAAATAGTACAGTTCTCCTCCCACAGAACACAGGCCAAGCTTCACAAAACCAAAACTCTTCCCTTGGATCACCATTTCCCTGCCCAATAGTTGACTTCCAGAACTGAAGAGGTGGGAACTAAAAGTCTGCAAGATATTCATCACCTCCAGGATCATTCCCAAGTTCCAAAGGCATGTAGCTTCTCATCAAGCTGCGTTACTCATTCCTACTCCCTCCCTACTTCATGATAACCCTTGGAACCTTCCAAGTTGCTAACACTGATGAGCCCGTTGTGATGCTCCTGTCCCTGGTCTTCATGCTACCCTTCTTTGGGAAAGCAAAAAGCCCCATTGAAATTTTCCTTCTCCCTGATTTCTTTTAATATATTTTGCATTTTATTCTTTCTTTTTTTTTCCTGTACTGTTTTTACATGCTTCTCAGTTTCCACTTTCTCTCACAGGTTGCTGGCACTATTTACATTCATCTGCATTTAATCTTCTTGGGGTTAAGTCTTACACACAAATATTTGCTTTCCCTGTTGGCACTTTTCAGCAGTCTAGGCAAAACTTTGAAATTTCCCTGTGGCAATAATAGTGGGAGGTCCCAGACAGCCAGAGAAGGGGCTTTACTCTCTCTTTTCTCATGGATTTGCATTGCAGAGCATTAGTGGTAGCTGATTCCTGTCCAGGATAGTGCAGAAACAACTTTCTTTGAGGCTCAGACATCAAGTGTGTTCTGTAACCTTGAGTCCTGTACAGTGAGAGGGTGTAGGAGAGAGGCCTACACAACCGCAAGTGCCATGGAGAGGTTAAATAGAGACTGACAATATCTTCCAGCAGAAGACTTGAGGGTATCAGATGAAACAGTAGGAAACGGGTTGAAGGAGATCAAAAAGTGGTGATTCTCAAGAGGAGGTTGGACAGCTTTATGCCACAGAAATCAACTGGAAGTCACTGAATATATAGAAGCAAATAAATACATGGAAATAACTTCACCGCAGAGACTGTTTCACCTGAAAACACTAGAGGCTGGAAGAACATCAGCAAGAGTCACCATATATCTTTACCCTCTTCTTGAACTCTTCCCTGGATACCTGATTTAGATATCTGTCAGTATTAATGATGGCAGTCTTATTTTGCTTCCCCAGAAGACCACCATTTTGCACCAATTCAGGACTTCTTTTAATGAAGCACCTGTCAAAAGGACTCCTGTACCCCACTCTGCTGTTGGGTGCAACACTTCATGTTATGCAATGAAATTCAGTCTCTCCTTCCATTTTGAGATGAATACTGAAGTAGACAAGCTTCTTAACTCCATTCAACTAATACTTAAATACATCCAACCAAGAAGCCAATCCCAAACCAGAATATTTATACATAAAACACATAGAAAAAAATATGTTCAGGGTCCCATATAGTGTATGCTTGGAGTCCAAATAGAAAAATCCCTAAAATCAATGTTGCAGTAATTCAAACAGCCCCATGTAAAAAGGTCTTCTTATGTGATGGGTCCAACAATTTTGACTGGATTAGAAAGATTATTCCAATTGTTACTGCAAGCTTTGGAGTCTAAGTCTTTCTGTGTCAGAGACAATGTTCCCTTTTGATAAAGTATTGATAACATATGTATCCTCTTTTCGTTTTCTTTTCCTAATACCATTTTAAAAAATGCTTTTAATTTCATTTACACATTTTGCACCGTATCCTAAATCAGTCTGTAATCGACCACAAGTATTTAAAAAAGGAGGGGCAGAGGTTTCAGAATTTCAAAACACAAGGAAATGCTTTAAAGCAATTTAGAAGATTGGCTTTAAATCCACAAAACAAAACTCAACGTCTTACATGCATTCAGCAAATTTTATCCAAAAGGCTTTATAAGCTAGAAGATAAAGTCTCCAAAATGCATCATAAGCTCCAGCCAAATTCAAGCCACCTGCTCCACACAGCAGTTAGATACGGAAAGAGGACTCCAGGCATGCTGCAGTGGGGAGAGGAGAGGGAGAGGGACAGGGAGAGGGAGAGGGAGGAAATTTCCTAGAACCTGGAAAAGACGAAGGATACTGCTCCTGATAAATACTGAGAGCAAACATTAACACTGCAACAGCTACATTCTCAGCTTGATAGTTGTGGGGTTGAGGATGACCAAGGATGCTGCCAGTGTGTATGTTAATGTTTAAAGATACATATGGACTTAGGAGCAGGTTAAAGTACACAATTAGCCCTGAGCAATCCTGACATCTCTCCATTTCAAAACATAGGAAATGCTGTAAATACCATAGCAAATGCAATTACCAGAGCATGATAAACACCACTTCATTAGCTGAGACCGTGGGAGGTTTCTCCTGTTTCTGACTTTTCTGACAATAAGCAGCAACCAGAAATCGATCCTGAAATCCAGACACAAGACAGGCAGGCAAATGTTTCATGGATGCCTCCAGTATGGGAATTTGTTTTTAGCCCTTCTCTGTCCTGATGCTGTGATGGAAGGGGGCCTACTCCTTCACATCCACAACATCTGTAATGTGTTTCTTGAGAATGACTCCTGTAAGGAGCAGGATGAGTTCCAGCGGCTCCAGAGTGCCAGTGACTTGGAAGCACCAGGACATTTCCCATCATTTCAGCTGCTTGCAGACATGGGTTAAATATAGGAGGTTTTTGTCACTGGATGTGGTTTCAACCTATTTTTGTTACAGTGGGAAAGATTTGAGCATGAAGTATTATTTCCAGGACACATTTAATCTGTGATTCTGCACCTTTGGGAAAAGAACCAAGAATCGCATTTGTTCCTTTGCCCTTTGAAATCAAGACTTAAGAAAACACAAGCTCAATTAGGATTTCAAGGGACAAATTGTGAAGTGTTCACTGAACTCAGACAAAACGTGCCTGAGCCTAAAATGTGTAAAGGGCAGAATCCCAATCACTGATTGTAGTAACAGCCCTTCCCTAGGGTCTTCTTAAAACTGTTTGTTCCAATCCACAGGATTTTCCCACATCAGCATTCACATCCAGAAGGCTGTAGCTCTCTGAAGGGCCCAGGAAAGTTGCAAGTGATTTTTAGTAAAATTCACCTCCAGGTTGTCTTTTTGAATCCAGCTGGTGGAGGTGGACTTTGTATGCTACCTGGTACCTCCTGGAGCTGCTTGACCACAGTGTGGGGGATATCAACTCTCTTCAGAGAGAGTAAGTCACCGCTGCCAGGACAGACATCCAGTTTGAAGAATAACAGGTGAGCAGGGACAAGGTGCTCTGAAACACTACATAGCCCTTTCCAGAGCCATGTCATGACATATGCAATGGACCTTCCTCCAGAGTCAAGCGGCAAAAGAGGAATCTCTTCTCTGACTAAGAGACCCACTGCAATCTTCCAGCTTGACCCAAGCCTTGTAAATGATAGAGGTTTGCTCACATTAGTAGGCTACGTATTTTGCTGGATTAGTTCTTTGTTTTCTGTCTTCTTGAGTTTTTTTTATTTTCTCTCATTTGAATCTTTTATTTTTAATTTGTCTCTACTTACAGACACCTCTCCAACGGTGGTATTCACAGACCAGGTAAGTTTTCTTCCCAAGGATAAACCATGTACACAGAGATTCTCACCTAAGACATCTTTTATAGCCCATGAATAAAATCTCTTCCAGCCACCTCAGACCTCAGAGCTCTTTTAAAGTATGACCAGGCATCTGACAGAGGTCCCCCATGGTTACTGTGGTTAAGCCCCTTCCTCATTATCCCTCCTCTTCCATATCCAAATATTATGCTTTTAAGGCGGAAAAGAGCTTTTCCACTCTGCAACAAAATAGAGCATTTTGAGTGGATGTGGCTACTATGTCCTTGCTCCAAAGGCTCTGAAACAGCACTCCTTTCCCCATGTAAGGGAAATTATGACTTACAGCATTTGAATTTCTATTCCTATAGTGCCCCATCATCAGAACAAGCTGTTCCTCCACATTGATTTTCCTTCCTTTCTCTTCTCAACTACCATCCACTTAAGCAACTAACTGAATTCTTTCCACAATAAAAGATCTAATTAAATGCATCCAGAAGAACATAGTGTGTTCTAAAAGCTGTCCTTTCTAAAAGCTCTGGAAATATGAAAAGCAAGCCAAACAAATCATTGTGCTCTGAAATAGGTGTATGACAAAGACAAATGAAGGCAATAAACTTACTGCATTTATAGGTAATGAAGAGGATACCTAAAGAAGGAAGTCAGATTTCATACCACCAAAATGCCTTTGAAGAAATAACCAAACCCCAGTTGCCCATGTGCCACCTATCTGAAGAAAAATCCTCACTCAAAGCCTGTGCAATAAGGCCAGAAGTCATGGAAGGGGAAGGAGAAGGGCACAGGATTTTGACAAATAAGTGAACTGACAGAAAAATAATTTAGCCAGTTGTTTCTACTCCCAGCAGGGATAAATCCTGCTAGGATTGAGAGAACTATCTGCTGTGAACTGGGATACAGATCCCAGCACACCTGCCACCCTTTTGCCATCTGCACAATGGAAATTGTCACCCTGCGTGACATTCATCACCCTGCGTGGTGATAAGATGGGCCAGTTTGAGGGTAACAGTATGTAAATACCAGCTTGCATTTTAGTCCCACATCTTGTCACAGTATAAAACATTGCACGGACATCCCCCTTACAGTAGCTGCTGGTTCCCTACTGATATAGGAAATGCAAAAATACTGCAGAACAAGTCCATTAAATGCTTTCAGATCTCAGGAAATATTTTTTTGCTTGCTTGTTTGCTCCTGAGTTTTTTGGGCAGAAATTCAGACTTGGCTTTCTGGTGGTATTATTTTCCCTTTGCATTATACATGGAAACTTTCTTCTCCCTTGATGTTTTTTATCCTGCTGTCATTCATTTTACAGATAACTGGACTCACAGCTGTAGCAGCCTTTTTCCAAAAAAAGTCCCTAGATTGAGGCAGCAAAAAGAGGTAGTCACTGCACCTGCAATGATCTGAGCAACAACCAACTGCAATTGGTCCACCAAAACCATATGGTGCCAGTCCCCTGAAACCAGCCACTTTGGTTTGTCACTTCACATTAGCTGCTGCAAGGGGCTGTGTGCTTCCAGGGCTGGTGGCAAAACCTGGCGCCTCATGGCCGCTTCTGACTGAGCAGAACGGGGCAAAGACACTTCTCTGGGGGAATTTGAAAAGGCACTTGGCTGGCAGAAGCAGGACGGGATTTAAAAGCCTCTGTCTGCAGCTTCCATTAGGGACTCGAACTCCTGCTGCCTCAGAGCCAACCTAGCTTCTTGTTTGTGAAAACAAACATGAAAATGCATGGACTGGGAGAAAATATGTCTCAGATTAAAATATCTCATCTCCCTTGAAGCCACAATGGCTGATCCAGTCGCGGGCAGCATTACAGGTGTCCTGTCTGCCAGCTGCCAGCTGGATTTTGGTGGCTGTTGATTTTAATAATTGTTCTGCTCCGTCTTTTTCTGTGTATATCTCACAGGTGGGCCAGCAGAGAGAAAAGTCGAAACAAAACACTTTTCCCAGGATTCAAGGTCAATTGGAGCCAGCAACTAAACCAAAGGCCAGATCTGCCTATAGCACCTGCAGAAGCAGTTTGTACAGCAAGGACAGATCCTGGTCTAGGACTGCTGATCCACATGATTTATCCTTCCCAACTGCTGACCGACACAAACTATGGATTTGCACATACAAAACCACCCAATACATCTACAGATTTACAGAAGGTAATGGTTGCTCCCATACTTGGTTTGAACAACACAAAATTTGGAGATCTTCCTCATTAATTTTGTCTGATTTTGGACCAGAAAACTTGCCTAAGACTAAGTCTGTAAGTATTCTCTAAAACAGCTGGTCCAAACCAAAGTCTAGGAAAATTCAAGTAGGTGAAGAGCCATATGCACACAGCTCAGATGTTTGCTACGAGCTCCTGTTCCCAGCCCAGTAAAAAGCACTGAAATAGTCTCAGTGGATTACTGCAAGCAGGATGCCAGGAGACATATTTGGGCATCTTCCTGTAGCTCCCAGGCTAAGTCACTACCTCCACTCTCTGAGACTGAAAGATCGTGGGACAAGTATGAGTACGAAGCATAATTGCATCAAAAAATATCCACGATCTGCTTCTTTGGACTCCTCATTTTGTCTTGCCTCAGGTTAGTAAGATAATGTGTCCACTTTACAAGAACACCAGTCAACTCCTCCTTGGAGGTCAGGTCCCAGATATCTGGGGAGCACCTGGAGTACACAAACCTGTGTTGAGGAAGGAGATTTGGCCATGGACACAAGCACTTTCAAGCACATATTGCGCTGCACCACTTCATTTCAGAGCCCAGGTCCCCACCAGCTGCCTCTCCCTGACAGCCAGTTCTTCCCCCTTTGCAATCTATATGTGGTGGGACATCCCCTCTCACTTTCTCACACTGAGAAAGCCATGAACAAGAGGGCAGAAAAACAGAGATATCACCATATCACTCACACACATAGAAGGAGACAAGGGACCGAAATCAGTCTTCTCATGTCTTCTTGTTGCTACTTTTCCCATGACAGTGTCATCTCCAGAGGACGTGAATGAGGGATCCGCCTCTCAGTTCTGCTGCAGTTCCCAGCACACCTTCACATGTGGATGTTCAGAATGGGTTTTAAATTTTCCACTGCCCTCCCCTAGAGGGAGATATCTCCCACCTCAGCCACTTCTATGCTAAAGCAGAGTGAATGTGACCAGCTCAAAGTCCTACCTTTCCTACCTACACAGTGCTTTGGCCCTTGGCTAAGAGGCTTCCAAAGGTCAGGAGCTCCAAAAAAAACTCTTCATCCATCTAAGCAAGCATTGCAGCAGGATTTGTTTTTGGCAGCACCACTGCAGGGCTTTCAACCATGTATGGGCTGGAAAAACCAAGAATACAGCACCCCTCCAGACAGCCTTAGATCTGAAACACAGCAGAGACAACAGGGTCCCTTCAGCACCACCTTTGTATCTCTCAATGTGCAGAACTCAGTTCACAACTGTCTCTGTGGCCACCAGTAGTTTCCCATCCTGCTGGCAATGCAGGAAGCCAGATGGAGAGCTGGAAAGGTGTCCTGGGGCTGGGGTCAGATGCCTGTTCTCCACCAAGTTCATGGACAGCAGCAGATAGCTCCGTGCTACGAAATATGGAATGATTTAGTGCATTTGGCAGAACTTCATTGAAGTGTGACTCTGGATAATTAAAAGCAGCCTGGAGCCATGAAGTTCTCCATTCACTGCCAATTCCTGGAAGGATTGGTGCTTTGCCCTTTGGAGGAGGCAGCAGTGTACATACACACATACCCCTGGCTGTCTAGGCATTTCCTTGCTCAGTGGGCTGGAAACAGAATATTTTTAAGGATATTATGTACTTGGATGTGCCCGAGACATAGTCAGAGAGAGCTGTGCTCTGGAGTAATCTGCATTTCTAGGTAGGCAGCAAGTTGATCTAGATACATTCCCCATGAGCTGTGACACTATTTGGGGCTCCCCTCACATCATCCTGTACCTGTGTTGGTACCAAGAGGGTGCTAAGTGGGAGCATCACCTCTGAAGCTCCTGACCAGTCATGGCTGCCACTGGAGAAATCAGAGTTCAGATGGCTGGGGGAAAGCTCCATTTTCAACATCAAATTCTGACTGTTCAGAAATTATATCAAATTCAAGGCTCCCATGTTACATCAGGTCATCCCTCCTGCATTGAATATGGCAATCAGACAACCTGCCCCCCAGCAGAAAAAATGTGCCTCTAAGAGACAACCAAAAACCAGAGGTTTTTTCCCCATTGTTCTGCTGGGAAGCACTCGTCAGAATACCTTCTGAATGCTATAAATATGATACAGACCAGAGGCAATGGAAATATACTGTGGATAAGACTACTGTATACTCCTTTGTGATCTTTCATTCGGTGTTTTATCAGCCTGTGTGCACGTGCAAAGACAGAAAACTGATAGGGAGATGCCAGTCAGAATGCCAAGAATCCCCTTCCACAGCCTGGGTGGGAAGATTTGGAAACGAGTCAATGCCATTTCCATTCCAAAAGACTCTTGGGTATGTTACCCAAATGTATCAACTGTCTCGTGGTCTTCCCTTGTCCCAGACACTTGTCAGCAGTTCTCCATTTCACTTAATATTGCTTACATGTACTCAAATTAAACACAGATCACAGGGAGGGGGTACACTCCGGGTACATTTCTGTGAGGAAAACAAAAGCTGTAAATCATTATGAAAACAACCCAGAAGCAATGGCACTTTTTATCATGCTGTTAGGCTAATGGAGAAACAATTCCTCTAACAAATGGTAGGGCAAGAAACCACATGTAAAAGAAGATTTTCAAACCTCTAGATATTGGAACTCACTTCTATCTCTATTGAGGTCTTTTTGCCCTGCCCTTGCCATGTACCACTGTTTTTAACTGAGATTATTTTCTATTTCCCTAGTGCCTTAAAACCAAAGAAGGGAGGATCCTTAATTCCTTAATTCAGCTAATGCCACAAGCAAACACAGAAGACCAGTACACGGAAATTAAAGAGAACTGTCTCTACCAAGACAGGCTGCCACTTGCTCTTTTTCAGATCAGTTTTCCTAGAACTGCTGGCTCTGGACTCCACAGCCAACATTTTCAAGTCTCACAATTCATCTCCCAACACTGGGAGCAGAGAAGGAACTCCAGAAAAGCAGAAATTCTTAACTTTTAGAAGAGAAAAACAAATTGCTCTTTCATTTTATCTTGGTGCATGTCATGGACGAAATTTCAGATGAAATCCAACACAGTTATCAGCCTATTTTTCCTAGTGGCCTGAGTTTCCATGATTCACAGAGTGGATTATCATCATCATCATTCAGCATCATCAACATCTATCTCAGCTACCTCTGATTCATGAATCCAAGGCAGCTTGGGCTCTCTCCAGAAGTGTTACTATTTAATCACTTTCAAAATCAGAGTGGTCAGAAAAATTACAGGGACTTCTCCAACTTTCCTTCTTCCTATCCCCTCTCAGGGGGCATGTTGCCTGGGGAGATGGACCAAAACAGTTCAACCTAGCAAACATAATGTAAACAAGCCCTTCTCTGGTAGCTTAAAGAGCTTTAGTGTAAGTGGCTATTTCTCTGTAATTTGAGTCCTCATGATGCTGTGAATTGTCACTGAATGAGACTCATTAGAATTCCCCTGGTTGAGAGCACAAGGGAAGAGACAGATTGAGACCGCTACCAAGCAAATGTGCTATTCCCACAGATAGACTCAAGGATCCAACCCAATGGCTCCCAGTCTATACAAACAGTAGTTAATTGATTTAATTTTTGCTTTTCATATAATGCCAAGGCCATTTATGCAATTACATTGCTTTTCTCATCCGGTTCCCTTTTCAGCTGCTCCAAAGCTTTACAGGTGTCCCAATCAGGTCATCAGGTTGGTACAGCTGCCAAAATGCCACTGGAGAAGAGGATCCAGACTCCAAGATGCTAAGCAGATATTTGTAGACTGCCAGGCTAATCCACTAATTACCTTGCTTTTTATTTGGGACACTGGCTACTCTCATAAAAGCTCTACTACTACCTAGATAAAGCTCTGGAGATCTTCCAGAAGGCAAGTCCATTCATCTAAATCAGTTGAGGTAGCAGTGTGATTGTGGCTCTGCTGCTTGAGAGGAGACAAGTCAATGCAGGAAGAGAAGCTTAATAAAAAGTATAATCTCTCCCTGTAATCTCACTGATTTTAACTGAAGGTACTGGACTGCTTAATTTCTGTAGGCTTTATCTCAGTACTACAGAAGTGACAGCACTTGTCCTTGGTTATTTTTCAGAGGGGCTTTAACTCCTGTTTTTGTCAACAGGTTGATAGAGAAACATAGTCTTTTTTTGGCCTCCCCTTTTATTAATGCAAAATGGCATTTGGAGGTCTGCAAACATCATTAAGGTGCTGACAGAAAAGTCAAGTTGGAACACAATTAATTATTGCCTCTGCAAACACCAAAGCCAAAATGCAAGTGTCAAAAGAAATGACAGCAGAAGCTATCATTCCTCTCTGGAGTGGCCGTAACAAGCACCTGAGTGAATTTATGAGATTGTGGGGTTATTGGAAAACTATGGAAAGCAGCATCTGGCCCTCAGCCCAGACTGCAAGGGGCTTAAAAATGCAGCTGCAATTAGCTTCCACCAAGAGCAGCAGGCTCAGTTTGAGGAATGTATTATCCCCAATGAGATGTGCCTTGGGTCTGACCTCCTTTCACCACATGCCATGAGGCTTTCTGAAAATTGAAAGGGTTTCCCCTGATGGAAAAGGCAGGTGGCACATCACAGTGCATTGAAAAGTTCCTGCACACCTCCTTATCTCTTTTGCATCATCAGACATATTTGCTGGAAGGGTGAAAAGGGGCTGTCAGGGTTTTCCTCGTTCACCCATTGGGACAGCCTGGACAAGGCTGGCTGCACACAAGAAGGACTGCACAGAGAAGAGGGCAAGAAGGAGGATAACACATCAGTGGTCACCTTTTGGTCACCCACGCTGTTGCCAGCTCAGGCACACCCTGCAGAAGTGACCTTTTGCTGGGAGAAGTATTACATGAGGCAAAGACACTTATCCATCACAGGGCTGTCTAACATTCTGGCTGAGCATCCCAGAGCTACAAACATGAATTATTCATTGCAACTGCACGTGCTTCCAGCACCAAAGTCCACTTTGAAATGTCCACCCCAGAAATATATCAAGAGCAGGGCACAGGGCCATGAGCAAATACAGGGAGTCAAAATGTCTTTCAGAGTATAGGATCCAGCTGTTATCAGGTAATTTCATCACTCCTTTATTCCAAAACTACTCAGGGCCACTGGTTTTTGACAGAATTGTTTTTTAAGGTGTCCCCACATGCAGCTGTTCGAAGACCTAGAGGCAGGACCCTACCTACTAACTCCTGGAATGAGACTTTCATCTCAGCTACATTCTGCTCTGAGCATCTCAACATTTCCATCTCTTCTCTCTGACTGCACAAAACATTCATGATGTATTTTAACTAAAAACTTATGTCAGTACACAGCAGCTAGTGAGACCTCTGACCCCTCGCTGCAGTGTGAGCCTCATCAGAAGACCCTTCCCTCTCTGTCCAAGCTCTCTACAACTTCACAGTATCACAGAATCCCCCTCTGGATGCCCCAAGCCTCCCAAAGAGCCTCTTTTTCAAAAACTTCAAGAACAATGCTCCAAGTTATGCTCACTTTCTGTGCCATGATGTTGGCACATGCCACAGATTTCAGCTTAAAAGCCACCATGGGGCAGCTCAGCCAAGCACATTTGGAAAAGGAAACTGTTCACACTGTGATGGGATGTGAGTAGATGTGGTGCCGATTGGGAAAATCATCGCTGGATTTAACAAGGCAGAGAAAGGAGCAAAACATGAAAGAAAGCTGCATCCTGGACATGGGCATCTGCATTGGTAAAAGCTGGGTAACAAATTCCTAATATCACAGAAGCCAGAAATGTCATCCCCTTCCCAGGCTGGGGAAAGCAGGCGCCAGGAGCCGGCGCTCAGCTGGGCAAACACAGATGCAGGAGCTGAATGGGAGCACAGTCAGCCTGAACTATTTTTAACTGGTGCAGAGGAAGCTTTTACTTTTCATTAGGAAGAGGAGACAAAGTGTCCATCAGTTGTGCTGTATTTATTCACTGCACGGGTGGGTATTGAAGCATGTGAGGCCCCCAGCTCCAGTCAGTGGGACCAGCAGCTCTAATCCCCCCGAGTCTGCTCTCAGCTGTGCAGGTCAAACAGCTGAAATGCCCTTTTGATATATATGCTGAGGGTTTCCCCAGCTTATCCTGGGGGTTTCTGCCTTGTGATTTCCATGAAAGCTGACTGGTGAGATTCACTGCTGACATAGAAAAGCATCAACCCATCAAGGTCCCCTACATTTAGCTCAGCATAGCTAAATAAACTGTTCAGAGGCATCACAAGCAGACAATGGCAGTTGGATCTAGTAGTCCCCCAATGCCACTTCGCTACCTTGAGAAAATCTGTGGATTTGGCAGCAGCAGCACCTTTACTTGCCAAATATGTTGCTTGGGGCACTTGGGAGCCTGGGGGCTGGTACAGAGGTGACAAGGCTGGAACCAGGACTCTCCACCTCCCCCTCCTTGCCCAGCCAGGTTTACAGCTCTGCGACTTAATTGTATTAACAATCAATTCTTGTTGCTGACCCCAAATATACATTTGAACAGTACCATTCCCCACTCCCTCCCCAAAATATCAGCAGTGAAAAACTCACGAGGCATTCTTGAGGCATCCCAAGGAGAGCGGCTGTGTCACCAGCCAGATGGCCACACAGCAGCTCAAACTTTGTAAGCTGGCATTCTGCCAGGTGATGAAGGGAAGGACTCAGACTGCTACTGAACTCCTTCCATCCATCACCCAAACAAGCCCCTAGTGCATCTGCTGTCACACATAAACATTGTGCCTTCGGTGAACCCACAGAAGACACAGGTGATGACACCTGTCCCACCCATCCTGACCTGTAGAGATGCTTATAATGTTCTCAGCTACCAAGGAAACCATCAGACTCACAAAACAAGATTTGGCACTAAACCAGCTCTCCAAGTTCCACTTTTTCAAAAGTACATGCACATCCAGAATACACACACACATAACAACTGGTTGCCCCTCTCTGCCAAATAAGTATTTATTAAAATCCTGCATTTATTACACCCACTACAGTCCCATAAAGGGGCTCAGAAGCCACTAACAGTGGGCACAATTGGACTATTTTCGTAACGAAGAATTGCTTAGAGGTTGAACTACTCGCTGTGGCCTCTCTTGGAAGGAGAAAGAGACATTTCTTTCAGCTTGTTCAGAAGTAAGTGCTGGCATCACTCAGATGAACCATGCCCTCATCATGCAGATTAAACGTGCCCTCAAGAGTCCCTTTTTCCTCAGCTGCTAAAAAGAAAGCTTAGGGCAATTAGTTCAGTAGATGTTTATGCTGTTATGTGGAGTCAGGCAAGATTAATCCCTTACAGTCTGTCATGGTCCAGGCTCTGCTCTTGCTACATGAGATGAGCACAGAAATACAAAAGCAAAGCTCTCCTCCTAAACATTTCAGCTGAAGTTAAAGAACAGGGTTTAGAGACAGCAAAATCTAGGAATGATCTGGGTGGAGCAGGACAGGATCACAAGCGATACCTGTTTTCAACCTATTGCTCACAAACAAGTTCATACCAAGCTTTGCTCAGGTCCACAGGAAACTAAAGAGCTAACACAGAGGCCAGCTTTGAAAACAGAGTTTAACATCTCCCCACCAGTGTGTTACTTTGCCAGCGATACCACCCAAGGATCAGGGAAATCATGAACCTGCTGCTATGCATTCATATACATATGTTCACAAAAGACATGGGAATGCCTGTACTCACTTAGAAAACAAGCACTGCAGAGCAAATAAATCCCTTACCCGGTTGTCCTCTTGAATCTCCCAATCACTGGAGAAGCTCAGCACATGCTGTGCCTGTGAGCAGTTTGAAAACTGGAAAAGGCTGGCAAACATCCTCCTGTTCTCCTGGGTATCAGGGAAAATCGCCTCCTGGAAGTTGACTCCATGGGGCAGGAGGATGTAGTTCTCATCCATTCTGAAACAGAAATTGTGCTGTGAAAATGAATAGTACTTTCTCTCCTGCAGAAATCATCTGTCATACTTCAGCCTGGCTCAAAAAGTGCCACCAAAGTCACACAGACTTTTAGATGACAAGTGGCTCTCAGGTCTCCTGACACTTAAACTCCAGGACAGCTATTTCCACCACAGGGGCTGGATCAGGCAGCAGCAGTAATGAACTAACAAGCTCCTACCACCCTGCAGACATCAGTGAAATCCTATGAAGGAGGCAAGTCTGTGGTTCCTACTGAATTTGCACCACTTTGCCCTTGATCTCAGAGTTTAAGTACTTCTTCAAACAGTCAATAAATAACTTCTGTAAAGTGTGTTTAAAGATATTGCTACAGACTAAGTCCTAAGACAGCATCAAAATGAGTTTTGTTATGCACCCAGTGTAAGAATATACCAAGTATTTCAAAACAAGCCACTGAGTAGCATTTTGCAAATGCTCTTGCACTGAAAGGTCACGGTGATGGCTCTGTTCCAACACTGTGGTTTATTTTCTTATTATTTCGATGAGCCCAAAGTCAGGGTTTGGCTGGGACTCGGGAAAGTCTATGGAAAGCTGTCGGGAGAGTATTTGGGGATGGGTTTTAAACTCCCATGCCGAACTTCGGAGAAGGGGCGCTGGACTCTCTCCAGATGCGTGACCGTCCCGCCGTAAAAACAAAAGCAGCAGCACCCAGGAGCTACTCAACAGCAGCTCCCCGTGCATCTGCTGCCCGGCAATGCTGGAATATTATGGGGTTTCGGGGTTCAGGCTTTTTTTTCCCTATGAAACTGCGGGTGAAAGTGCAAAGAAGAAGGCGCTGCGAGGAGAGCGGCAGCGGCGCAGAGAGAACCCTCCGGGCAGGGGCGGGAGGGCATCCCCCCGCCCGGCGAGATGCCCCGGAGCAGGGATACGACATCCCACCCCCTTTCCCGGACCCCTCTATCCTGTGACTCACCGGAGGAAGAAGAAATAAGCGTAGCCCTGCATGACGGTGTGCGAGTGGCAGGAGAAGTAACCGAGGCCGGTGAGGTTGAGGCGGGAGCCGGCGGGCACTTCCAGCATGCTGCCCCACGCCTGGTCGCACAGCAGCTCTATCTCGGCCGAATAAAAGAGCCCCTCCGCTGCCTGCTGGGGGCTGCCGGAGAGGTCCGTCTGCCAGGGCAGGTAGTTGTAGGCGCCGTAGGGATCGGGATGCAGCGCCAGCACCCGCGCGTAGACGATGATCGCGGCCAGCTCGGCCCGGCAGCCCTCGCTGAGCGGCCGCCACTCCGCCGGCAGCTGGCAGCCCCCCCCGGGGCCCGCCCGGACCCCCGGCCCCAGCACCAGCACCAACACTAGCACCAGCACCGGCACCGGCAGCAGCCGCGGTGGAGGCGGCATCGCGGGCGGCTCCGGGCCGGGCGGGCAGGGGAGGGGACGGGGGGTCAGGGGGGTTGGAGCGGCCCCGAGGCGCTGCGGGCTGTCCCGGAGGGTGTAGAGGACAGGGAGTGGGGAAGAGGTGCAGAAGGGACGAGGGGGAGAGGGCAGGGAGGCAGCGAGGCGGAGATGCGAACGGGCAGGAGAGAGAAAGGGTGGGGGTGCAAAGGAAGAGAGAGGGGGGAGTGGAGGGTTCCAGGGGCAGAGATGCCCGAGGGGCTGAGATCCAAGCAGGCAGGGGTGCAAAGGGGCGAAGGTGCAGAGTGGAGGGGCAGGGGGTGTACAGGGGCAGAGATGCGAGGAGCAGAGATGCAAAGGGGAGGGATGGGAAATGGCAGGGATGCGAAGGGGGCAGAGAGGCAAAGGGGAGGGATGTAAGTGAGAGAGGTGCAAAGGGGGAGGTGAAAAGGGAGGGATACAAAGGGGAGGGATGCAAAGGCAGAGTTGCAAAGAGAAGAGGTGGACAAATCGGAGAGTGCAAAGAGGCGAGATTTAAAAGAGCAGAGATGCGAAGGGCAGGCACACTCCGGGTTGAGAGCAACTGCCGCCAACGGACCCCGCAGTGGGCACAGGTGGCTTCCAGGGCTTTGGGGAGGTAAAGATGTAGCTCGTAGGGTGCTGGAAGTGCAAGGGTCCCAGCGGAGCAGAGGGCTGTCCAAGGAAATCCTGGAAAACTGAAGATGTGTGTAGGGTGGAAGCTTTTAACCACGGTCACCCACTTCTTCCACTTCAAATGTGGCTAGAGAAAAACTGGCAAGTAAGGGAGAATAGCTCTTCCTAGCAGCCTGCAACCGTTTTCCAAAATCTGATGAGCAAGATAAAAGTGAAAAGTCAGGCCTTGATATATTTTCACTTCCCACTGTTTCCTCCTAGAACTGTCTGAGGCAGCTTCAGGCTTCTCCAGCTTTTTGGCAGACAGCTCAAGATCTGATTCTCTCCCCACATACAAACTGCTGTGGAGCTTCTCCCAAGGATCCCTGGGGGCCCTGCACCACTGACAGCCACAAACTATTCTATCTTTTTTTTTTTTTTTCTATTTCAGTACTCTCCATTTCCCACATCTGATCTAACTCGGGATAATAGGGGTGAATGGGCATGGGATGCTTAAATCTTTTGGAGGTTTTTTTTTTTTTTACTATGAATACCATGGAGACATAGTCCCAGTTAAATCTTTCCATAGCTATGATGGTTACTCACAGTTTGACAGCATGTCCTGCCTGGTTCCTTTAATCTCACCCTCTGTCTGTCTCCCTCTGGTTCTCCAGTCCTCTATAAGGACTAGGAGTTCTTGAGAGCAGAAGGTGCTTCTTTGTTTCATGTTCATGCTGCGCCTCGTATAAACCCTTGTGCAGAACTGGGGTTTGAAATAATGTGCAAAATAATGAATCTTCAGTTAAATAATGCTGAGCCAAACTTCATAAAAGTGAGACAAGACATCTTCGGTGACAAGTGTCTCCCTCTGGAGTAGTTTCATCAGACTCAGCTGTGTGCTGAAGAGTTTAACAACGTAATATTCATATTTCACAATGTCATGATCCCACAACGTACTTCATCATAGATTTATGCAAGAACAGCAAAGTTGGTTCTTGCTAAAACAGAAACAGATTTTGATTCTTTTTTCCTAACAAAAACTTCAGAATGACAGATCAAGTTTTCTATTTTTTTCCCCTATGATCTGCTTCTTGAAGATCAACAAACTGCTTCCGACTTTCAAGAAAAAGCTTAGAAGACAATTCTGAAAGGAATTCCCAACAGCCCAATCATCTCAATATTTCCTTAATGTTAACCATTAGGAAAAAAAAATCTTCTTTTTGTTTTGGAACAGAGGGATTAAACTGTGGTAGATAAGGTTTCAGTGCCTCATTCACCAGTTTTTAGATATATAAATAAGAAATATAAAGAAAAACAAAGAATTGAAGCTGTTGGTGACTGCAGACACAGCTGGGGCATTTTGTGCAATCCAGCACACATGAGGTATGAACCTCAGATTTCTATTTGAGTACTTTGAGATGTTGGCAAAGACATGGGGGTCATGTGAAGAAAGAGACAAGATGCAAGTGATGGGAGAGATGTTCAGCCCATCCATAGTGGTCTTTCCATGTCTCTCCATGGTATCTCCAAGTGTATATGACTGGTGTCAGAGTCTAGCAGCTTTAGTAACATGAATGTTATGTTGAGTGTGGGCAGCAACATACAGATGTGTTATTACTTCAATGCCAGTCCTGTGGAAGTAAAGCCATAAGAAGCTGATGAGGTGTTTGTAACCAGAAGACAGTTGGTTTTGTCCTGGGAACCAAATTCTTAGGTTGTGTGAAATGCAATTGTTTTTTTTGCTGTGTATATATACAAGATTGGTATCTCCTGGTTAAAAAAGCCTCATCTTTAACCTTCAGTTCTGCTTACTGTGTGTTGCAAGTACATAATGGTCACCTATCCTCAAACCATGTTGGAAATACCTGATCTAAGTTATCACCTGTGATCTGTTCTGCTGTTCCTCACGTTTCATTTAGCCACCACATAACAGCTGAGGAGGACAATGTGAGAAAGGGAGGGACACAGGCAGCTCACAAGCAAAATATGGATGCCCCATTCTTTAATGCTACTATTAGTAGTCTAAACTGCTTATATTTAACTAGAGTGTTTGAATCAGCTCAGAAAACACAACAGCATTTGCTGGCATATGTTGGTGCTGGTTGATCCTCTCCAATCTGCTTTTTGGAGGTGATTGCCAGAGTGCAGAAGCAAATAATTAATGTTCTTTGGAATTTCCCTATCATTTTGCTGAGTTGTGGTGGCAATTTGAGGGTACAGCAGGATTCCACAGAGGTGACTTCAGAGCTGAATGTGCTGAAAGGAGGTCTTAGCCACAGATCATCTTCTCCTGTGCCCTCTGTGAAGTGTCTCCAGCTGAGATCTCTCCCTGTCAGGAGTCTCTCTGGAGATTCATCAGTGTGTAGCTTTTCTTTCCCATCCTGACAAGTTCTGTTGTTTGAGTTCATTAGCAACTTTCAGATCAGTATTTTGGTAAAGAATTTCAATCATCTACATTCAGATCACAGTGATTAATGTGATTTTACTTTTAAATTTCTCTCTGCAGAAGTATCATCAGTTTTCTCATCTCTTCCTTCATTTCTGAGGTAGTGAAAAGTAACAGGAGCATCTGAATTTGTTCCAGGAGTCCCTTCTCTTCCAGCTCTGGATAATAAGGACTTAGTGACATGAAGTAAGGATTTAGGAACCCTCCTAGGAGACCACATCCTTCAGATCTGTGTTTGCTGTTTCTCTGCAGGGATCCACTGGCTGATCTTCAGTGCAGTGTGAATACTTTTGTGCTGTGAACTCAGCGTGGGTCTGACGAGTGCTGTAGCCAAAACCAGCTAATCAGAGGAGCACCAAGAGAGCCAATTACCACTCTGGCTGCACTTTCAGCTGCTCATACATGTGCCATAGTCATTCATTCACTTCCTCCACTTGCAGACTTTGTGACAGGCTCATGGCTTTCCCAGGCAGGAGCTCTTCCTTTCCTGTCACACATCTTTACAGATATAAGGTTGTTCCCTCTGGGCTATGTCATTTTCTTTGTTCTTTCTGTGACAATGTGGGTGATTTAAGCTTTTTAATAAAATATAGCTCTGCGCTCTCTCTCTCTCTCTCTCTCTCTTTGCCTTTATAGTATTGACAGAGTCAAGCATTAGGCCAGGTATCAAAGAGAAGAGCACTGCGCTCAGAGTCTGGCTGCCTTTCTGATGGGTGTAGGTGAACTGAAACCTCAGCCCAGCTGTCTTTTATTTATATATCCACAGTGATTCCTTTGTAGTTCAGGGTACAAAATATCAAACCCAGATTTCTTTCCCTCTACCCATCCCTCTTTAAACTGGGTGACCTACAAAGATGAATATTTGGCCCTGTTAGTGTCCGCATAGGAAGAGATATTTTTGTTAGCTTCTCCAATCTATGATTCTCTAATTTGAGCCATTCTTCTCATAGTTTGACGTTTGGTCCATCATATTTAACTATTTTGTACCAATGACTGGTCTGGGTGATTCTTATTTTAAAAAAAAATCACATTCCCTGGCCATAGTTCTTTATGGGTTTTTTTGTTTTGAAGAATAATCATGACCATAAAGAAACAGGATCTGTCTTTGGGGATCAGCTTGGAATACTGCTGTCTCAAAGAATTTGGAAAGATTTACTGTATATATAGCAGTAAAAAGACTTTCTGTAATATCAATTAGAATTTGAATGGATAAGTGAGTAGAAGGATCAAAGAGTTGGTATAGGTGAAAATCTTTGCTTACACCTTCATTCTATCTTTCTGCCCTTTCTGCCCTTTGGCAAGAAAGAGCATCTTTATAGAATCACAGAATCACAGAATGGTTTGGGTGGAAGAGACCTTAAAGGTCATCTAGTTCCAATCCCCCTGCCATGGGCAGGGACACCTTCCACTAGACCTTGTTGCCTCAAGCCCTGTCCAACCTGGCCTTGAACATTTCCAGGGATAGGGCAACCACAGCTTCTCTGGGCAACCTGTGTCAGGGCCTCACCATCCTCACAGTACAGAATTTCTTCCTAACATCTAATCTAAACCTACTCTCTTTCAGTTTGAAGTCAATCCCCATTCTCTGTCCTGCCCTCACCATGGCTGCAGGGTCTTGCTCTCCTTTCCATCCACCCTCATCATCCCTCTGTCATCTCATCAATTCAAATGCAGTTTCTTTTGGATCTTGACCTCTGTCCTGGAGCTGTGTTCTACTGAAACTCCCATCTCAGCCTGGCTCCCTGACCTGGGGGCATCTGACCCTCATCTCAGACCCATTGTGGCTGAAGGGGCACTGTTTCTCTCATTCCAAGTGATCCTCTCTCCCTTTCATAATCACTGGTACTATCACCTCTTATCCATCACTTGGACTTACAACCTGGATGTCACCTTAGACTTTCCTCTTTATTCTCTAGGTTGTGTAGACACTTTCCCTGTAGTTTCTCCCAGACATGCCTTTCCTGTCATTCACACAACAAAGATGCTCTTTCCTCTCATGCTTTGAGTCCTGTGGCACCTTTTCCTGAACAGACCCAGCTTTGGTCCATCACTGCCTACCCAACTTGTTGCTACACCCACTGCTTTTCTAACTCATCATGACTGATCACCTTCACCACCCCATCTTTTCCCTGGCATCCCTTGGTGACCCACATCCATCCCTTGCTCATGCCAGGCTCTTACTGAAGAGCTCTGAGGCAATGACCTCCTCAGCTCTGCATTTCTGCAGCATCTGGTTCGTGAGCCATGAGTGTAGGTCCAAGAATAAGAATAGTAACATGAGTAAGCTGGTTCCAGCCCAAGTTAGCAGAGGCCAGAAGTTGCTGTGCTCATAAGTCTGTTCATAAATCAACGTGAAATGTGCTGTCTGAGCGTAGCTCCCAGTAGACACACATCTACATTACACATACCACTGACACAACTGGCGATGGGAAAAATATCTAAACATATCATTCATTCCCACAGCTGTGGAGAAATGAATAAAGATGTCTTAGTTACCCTGCCCCTGTGCTGAACTCTGGTTCAGGTAAATGTACTTCTTAAACATCACAGGGTTTAAAGGCAGAGGGGTTGTTAGGAAAGGCTAATCTGGCCACCCTGGCTAGATGATGTCACCCAGGGGCTCCTGTGTCATGATCATAACTGAACCTAGAAAAAGAAAGTAGAAGAAAGACACACAACTCTCACTTTAAAATCTCAGGTGGTGGAGAAGCTAGCTCATCCCTCAGTCCATTGTTTCAATACTAAAATCTTATACTTTTCCCATTCTGGATCTGACTGGCTTCAGCTTCTAGCCATGGGTTCATTTTGTGCTGTTATCTGCTATACGAAAAAAAGAATCCTCTCAGAAATTCTCACCCTAGTTTCAGCATTTATAATCCAATAACCAGATATCCCCTTGAATAAACTGAATACAGTTTCTTTCACTTGGTGGCAGGATGACTGGTCTAGCAGTCATTGCTTGATTCATGCTTGATTGCATCAAATTTTCAACATCTTTTCTCCTGCAGACACCAGAGATGAACTCAGGATGGTAGAACCTGGTCTCCAAGAAGCCAAGGAGAGGGCAGCACCAGCACTTCTATTTGTTTTTCTGCTCCTTTTTCAAGAACTGTATTTATTCTGCTGGCCAGCCTTACACAAGCATGGAGCAATTTTCATTGGTCACTCCTGAAGAAAAATTGTATTGTCAAAGTACAGTTTGCAATTCAATCCCAGCTCAGTCAAATGAAGGCAATTCTGGCCTGATTTTCGGCCAGAGCAATAATCCCTCCAGTACCCATTTACTCACACTGGTCTCTTTAGCTGCAGGATCACAGGGGAGTGATGGAGAAAGTGATGCCATGTGTCTAAGTCCTAATCCAATCATAGGACTTTGTCTTCTTGTTTGGAAAAAAAAAAAAAAAAGATGGAAATGTGAAATGTTTTTGGTTTAATAGCTCAAGTTTGCTGGATTTATATCCTCTCTCTCTTATGTTTTCAAACAGTTCAATTTGCTTTCATTTTTGAGTCACAGGTGTAGGTAACATGTTTTACAGGTCTTCTTCTGAAGTGAATTTAGTGCATCACGCTGCCTTCTCTATGTACCCCCAGCAGAACAAACCCAAGCTGTGGAAGCGGTTGCCTTTCAATATGGCCAAGATGCTCCCAAACAAAGCCCACTCTGTCTTTGCTTGTGCAGAGATGATGTGCAGGTAGATCTAGCAGAGGCAGGTCATCAGAGATATGTCCCTGTGCAGCCTTCCAGTCTTCAGGAACAGCCTCACCTTTCCTTCATCACTCAGAAAGCAGCATTTGACCTCAGAGGGTATTGTGTGGATTTCATATGGTAATGAGAATAGTGACTCTCATGCCATTACTGACAGAACAGGAATGGGCACGTGTGTCCAGACAGCTGTGCAGCCCTGACTTGGGATGATCCCATGAAGATCAACCTTTCCTCTTGCAGTTTGCCTGGATAAAACAAAAAGGGGAAAAGGGCATCTTATAATGAGAGACCTTGTCACCATGTATAGTTAATGCAATTGAACTCACACTCTGCTCAGTTTTCACAACGGGGTTCTTACTCTGATGAATTAATTCACTTTGACATCCCTTCTGTCCCTCCCCTGCTTTCATTGAGTCTAAAATAACCCAACTGTCCATCTTGCTTATAGAATTACTGAACTTTTAAGAGAACACAAAGTGCTCTCACACAAGGATTTGGGATTAAACCTCTCTTGTTTATGTTAAACATAACATCTTAATTCTTCCACTGCTAGAGGGCAAATGAGTCTCCACAATCCCAAAGAAACCTGCTTTCAGGCCCTATAGCAAAGGTCAGTGTGATTTGTTTCTCATTAAAAATGTTCTTTCCAGTGAAGTTGTCTCATAGTATATGACAGTTCTCTTACAAAACACATTTATGTAGTTTAAAGGATTTTTACTTAAAATATTTTCCATTATAAACCAACAGATGCTTAGTTTTCAGTACAAATCTCCTCCTGAAACTGTACTTATCAATTGAATATCTGATTTTTTTTTCCAGGGATGTGGTAAGGAAAAAATTCTGTGGCATCTATGTCTCATCCAACACCCAAGGAGCTCTGGATTTGGAGGAGGGAATCCCAATGAAGCTGGTATTTCCTTTAACTGGGCTTGACTTCAGTCCCCTGGCTCTGGGGATATGTATGCCTTGTGTACAGATGTGCATGCACATCTGGAGGGGAGACTTGTGGGAAAGAGTGGCAAGGCAGCACAGATTACTGAGTGGTAGACTACTGTAGACTCCTACAGGGACTAGAAATGTCCCTGCACCCCATAAAGTCCCACAGATGAAGGGATAGAAAGTAACATGAGACATGAGAGAGACACAGGGATGAGCCCAAGAGAAAGTTAGAAACAGTGTGAAAAAGGCATAGGAAGTGGGAGGAAGAAACTCAAGACAGGAAGGAAAAGGCAGCGAGGGAAGCAGCTTGTGAAGGAAAATGTTAGGCAAAGAAGGAGCAAATTAAGGAAGTAAGTTAACTAATTGAACAGTATATGCTAAAACTAGAGAAAAGAGACAAGAAAAGAAAAAAGGAACAATAAGAATCCTAAGCCTGGGGTGTTTTTTTGCTGTGGTTACTGACTCGAGGTGTCCAGTACAAAAACCATCACAGAGATCTGCAAATCCCCACAGGAGCTCCCAGACCTTTTATAACACCAGCTTTCACCCAGCAGTCTCAGGCTGGCCAGCTTGCACTGCCTCTTCTCCTGCAGAAAGCTGGGCCTATCCTGAGTGCCATGCCCTCCCTCTCAGCTGCTCCCTGTGCTCCTGACCCTCCTGCAGCCAGAGAACTGCTCTACCTGCCCCACCATAGCCCCACAGCCCCATACCTACTGCAACTTCTGCTCCATTTTAAATGAAGTATCAAAAGAAGGAGATGTGAGTTGTCTTGTCTGGGCTGACCTTATAAGCTGTCCCTGACAGTGCAGGGTCATAACCTTCCTACCAATGTCCAGCAATGCTCATATGAGGTCTCTCCTCTCCCCACAACACACCTGTTCCCCAACCACCAGGCTGCAAAATTCTCTCTTTAACTGCTACTAAGAAGGCATCAAACTATCTAGACTAACCTCACAAAATGGGTCAAGGCCCTGCTCCATTACCATATGAGCTCTGTATTTTTCTGCCTTAAGTAGGTCTTCCTCTTCTCTGCTATGCTCTGGAATAAAGCTTTCCAGGTCTTTGACACAGTCATTCTATCCACAGAGCAGCCGATGTGAAAGCACATCTCCCCTGCCATTGTGCAGGATGTTTATTTGTTTCTCAGAAATTACCTTAGCAAAGGATAAAAACACTTCACCCAGTGAATTAAACCAAGGAGTGGCCAAGGCAGTGAAATGAGCTCTTATCCAGCTCCCTCACCAGAGGTGATTCCTTCTTCTCGTGGCAATCAGCTGTCTTGTTTCTGATCACAACTGTCCTCCTGACTCTGGAATTCTTCCCTCAGGAGCTGGGTTAACAATGCCACCAACCTCCTTGATGAGGGCCAATGAGGGCTGTACTGCTGATGGGTGACTGTTGGTCATTTAGTCTTGCTCTCAACTTCTTCAGCAATGAGATGCTTACAAACACCATCAGTATTGCCAAGGAGGAAACAGCTCCACCTCTGAACCCTTCTCTACTAAATGAAACTCATCCATGCCATTTGCTGATAACCCAGTGGCAGAGGACGACTGCTTCGCTGCTGTGCATAGATTGGTGCATTTGCACGTAGACAGCAGCCAGCATGAGGTCACAAGTCAAGGCCAGGACAGCTGTCCCCTGGCCACCACTTCAGAGGTTGGTGACACATGTACAAAACAGGTGGCATTTGAGCCAGTGAAGGCTACAAGGTCCAGCAGCAACAGCCGAAGCAAATGATTTGCTGGATTATATCACTTATCAGCTGCCTGGCTTCTTCTCGGGTTGCATTGCCTGTTTGGGGTGAAATATCACATTTTACATATTTATCTTGGGTAAGATTTCTGTAGAAAAGCTTTCAGTGGTCTCTTCATCAGGGCAGTCTAATCAGTAATGTTTTGGTTTGGGTTTTTTTTTCTTGTGTAGAAGACTCTGTTCCAATGAGTAGAGGCAAGACTTTAGTACCTGGCTGAAACATGGCAATAGAGATGGAGATCGGATGAAAGGAAAAGATTTGAGGACAAAAATGCAGGGCATAGTATGTCACACAGGTACCAACTTCTTACTAGATAATGGGATTGTGAATTCAGATCCACTAACCTGTTGGTAGCACTTAGATAATATGGAGAGAAGCATCACAGAAAAGCCCATACAGGTCTTAATAGTTCAACCTCTCAAGTTCTGCCTCTAAAATCCTTACAGATTCAAGGACAGGGCATTTCAGGACATTTGCACACTGAGCAGTGAAGATAAAACACCACTGCTCTCTAGGAGGGCACATTTCAAACTGCAGCTCATGGCTCAGCTCCTTGAAGGAAGGCTTAGGAGACAGCAGGCTTCTTGTGCTACCAAAGATTTACCATTACTCATTTGCATCCATGTGCATGTAGCACTGAGTCTGCAGAAAAGACCTTCTCTGCTCATCCCATCTGCAATGCAATAGCTAGAGAAGAGCTGCAGATACTCTGCAGTGCAGTAGATTTTTGGAGCTGTAACTGGGTAAAGGCATAGTCTGAGTTCCCAGAACACTTTGGAGTGGCATTCACAATGTAAATAGCCCAAAAGAGGTCATTCCATTGCAGAAGTTCCTGGGAATAAGAGCACAAAGTCATTTGCTCGTAGCCTTCCCTTTGCAGCCTGACATCCTCTCCCCACAAGTTCACCACTGAGGTTCATCTCCAAGTCTCATCCGCTGTACAGGTGAGAACAACCAAATGGAGAAGGAAAATATTGTTTTCACAGAGGTGCATATTAATCTCTAGTTCAGATTAAATATATTCAGGCTACTAGAGACAGCTGTGAAAGATTTTTTTTTCAAGTGTAATGCATTCCCCCTCTTCACCATCCCTGCATGAAGGGAGAAGAAGAGCATTGGATAAAAGCCTTGCTCCAGGGCAAGAAAAGATCTAAACTATAGTGTTCCATAAATCTGTCACTTTGATTCCCCTGAGAACAACTGCAAATGTGAAAAATGGCAGAGCGAAGCCAGCACAGGTGTTAACTCCTCTTTTTTTTTTTAATTTGGAGGGGTGGGGGGAATGGAGAAAAAGTTGTTGCAAACAGACCCCAAAACATGATCTTTAATTCAGCTTTATGTTCCATTAGCTCTTCCAGGACTACCTCTGTGTCCATGAAGTCATATTTTTAAGCCAGGAAGGAAATGGGGAAATTGTCTTTTATCAGTAACTGCTGTAAAATCCGCATTAACCACCCTTTACTGGGTCTGCTGTTTTACTCTCTCCCTAGAACAATTTGTGAGGGGTTTTTTTTCCCTCTCTCTCACTTTTAAATGCTAATGCATCAAAGATTTGCAGGGTTTGGCTCTGGCGTGGGAGGGCATCCTCTGAGGATGCTCAGCGACGTCTTTCATCCCAGGGTCAGCTTTGCATCCTGCATTAAATTTGGCTCTTATACTTGAAACAAAGAAACACTGTTGTTACAAACACTTTCCTCTCCTCAGTCTGGGCACTTTCATCCCCACGCGCTTCTGCAACAAGTGGACAGATTTCGCTCAGGCAAGTGGAGGCTGCTGTGGAGACCAAGTTCATCTTTGCTGGCAATGCCCTGGTTGCCCTCCAGGAGTCCTGACAGCAACGAGGAATCCTGGAGGCAGGAGCTGTCCCAAGGTGCCACCTGTGTTTGGGGCATGTGGCAGGGCCCCCACACCGCAGGGATAGCACAGGCACCTCTTCCTTGGCTGCAGCCCAGCTCCACATCCCTACCTTTGTCCCTTAATCTCTCTTGCCCTCATTAAGCAGGAGGGGCTTCGGTTAAGGCTCCATTGTGCAGAAGGAAATTGCTTTTGCCTCTGCAGTCCCAAGGGCTGTACATTTCTCAGGCAATTAGACCTCTATCAGACCCTAGGCTGCAGAGATAAGGATTACTGAATATGTGTTGGCTGACACAGACTGACACAGACATGTAGCTTAATTAATGTGACTGAAATGCTTTGAAGTCCTTCTTATTCTTCTTTTGGGGCTGATTTTTTTTTGTTTATTTATTTGCTTGCCCAGTTACTTGGCAGAACTCTATCCAGAGTAAATGAATTGAAATTATTTAGGATAGTGTTGAGTACCACTGGTCACCATGTCTAAGCCTGACAAGCTGCTCTCTCCAGGCGTGATGGACTTAGTAGCTACTTCTCTCCTGTGACAGCCTAAGGAGCACAAAATGATGGGTTTGGAGACCCCACCAGATTACTCACCACTTTCTCACACTGAACCACCTCAGGACTCACAGTGCTGAGCCAGGAGACTCAGCTCTCCCTCTGACATTGAAGAAAGTTACCCACATCAGGACATCACTAATCCTACTCAATTTTAATCCAAGTGTATATGGAAAATACTTTACCCACCAAGGGAGTTTTGTATTACAGTGCTGCTGCTTGTCTTGGAAGCCAAATTAATAGTAAGGTTTGGCCAAGTTCTGCATAGGTTGAAACCTGACTTTTGGCTCAGTTTCTGCCTAAGAAAGAGCAAGATCTTGGTGTCTGCATCAGCAGCTTTGCTATTGGGGCTGTTGTTTTCCTTCCAGCAAACAAGACACGGGTGGCTTGCGTTCACACTGAGGATACCTGTGGGTCTTGTCAGTTGTATCAAGAGGATTACATGTGGTTTGGTTTGAATAGATGAAAAGTGAGAATTTGTGAGATTTTGGCAGCCTATGCAATGAATTTGTAATGATAGAGGTAGGATGAACTCCACCACTGTAGTACATGGCTCTTTCAGGGGACATGCAGAAGTTCAGCTGATGCACAGCTCTGCCTGTTGTGTGGTGACCACACTGAATGATGGATCACACTGAATCATCCCAGAGTTGTGACTGGAGTTTCTCATTTCATTAATCTACCAACCTTTACTGAAATCAATGGGAGGCTGAAATTGATGTTTTTAATGTGCGTTGGGTTGGCTGTTAAAACCCAACATTATTTCAGATCATCTCTCTTATATCACACTGAGATCAAAGAAACTTACTATGGACAAGTGCAATCATTCATAGATATGATGCATATATGATATGATTACTACTCCACAGTTCACCTTTCCTTAAAGGCTTCTGAGAAAGTCATGGGTCCTGCATAGACTGGAAATTGCAGAATGTTTTCTGAAAGGAAATAAAAATGCACTGAACGACAGTAAGACCAAGCTGGCCCAGGTAGGGAGTTAGAGTCAGGACACCAGAGTGTAACTGTTTCCTGCCACTATTACTTTAGGCAAGCTACCAAATAAATACTTAAAAATATGAGTCTTAGTTCCACTGTACCTCAGATTCCCATTAGTAACTAGGGAAGGCACCATTTTCTTTGATCACAGTGGTGTGGTGAAACAGAGATTCTGGAGTATCATGATAGTACAGTAATTGGGACTACATGAATAAAGCTCATATTAGAGGAAAGACTACTAGCAAAGAATTTATAACTAGCAAATTGAAGAAAAGAAATGCAGCAGTGAAATGCTCAGAACTGCTCACTGTGCATTTAAAGGTTTGGGAAAATGCCTGGAGCTGCAAGTAGATGCCAGAGAAATTGATTACAACAGTAAAACTTCTGGGAAGAGGTGGAAATGCTGGAATGATCAAATCATGTGTAATTATGAAGAATATTATCTGTTCTCTTGGTAACACAGAGCTACAAGGAATGTGTGTTGCCTCCAGAAATGTGAGGGGCCAGGATGCCATTCTTCCAGAAACAAAACAGACAAGAACTGAAAAAAAAAAAAAAAAAAAAAAAAAAAAAAAAAAAAAAAAAAAAAAAAAAAAAAAAAAAAAAAAAAAAGAAGAAGAAAAAGAAAATAAAAGCCAAACCAAACAAATGCCTCGCAGGTCACGATGTAGAAGCCAGAACTTTGAAAGGCAGCCAAGGGAAATTCCCTGAGAAGTTTCCCTCTGCTCGCATAGGAATTCCTTGCCCCTAACCTTTGTTTGGGATCAGCTGAATCATGTTATATAGTCTTATTTTTCATTCCAGCTGTACACCTCCAGGCTGCTCACATCCGAGTGGATTACCAAGAAAAATCAAGCCTCTGCTCTTCCCTTCTTTCCTCTGGCTCTCGTGTTCATGGTTGGAGCTCTTTACCCAATCTAGTGGCCTCTGCCGGATTCACATTGGTCTCAAAGGCTGATGGGCAGCACTCACAAAACCAGAAGTGCTTGCTGCAGCTGAGAGCATGAAATTGCTCCTTCACTGACATATTTAAAGATAACATTTTCAGCTCACTGCAAAAAATTACTCGCAAGAACCCAGCCCTGATGGCAAGTTGGCATCACAATTACCTAAAGTTTCTGTATAGACACTCCAAGTCACTAGTGACTGCTTAGGCTGTGCTGTTTCAAGATTAATTAATTGCCTCCTGAGTTTCCCCTGGCTCTGCAAGTGTTTTCTGGATTCACACATACTGCCAGCTGCTGCACAGAAAGCCAAAGGGGAAAGATAGAGCTTGGAGAGGAGATAGAGATGGGCCCTGTCTAACAAAGTTTTGGTTTTATTTGCTTCTGAATAGCAAAATCTCTTCATGCTGCAACTCTTATTGTGTTGCAGGCCATTGAAAATAAATAATTAAAAAACAGATTGCAAACCATAAAAATTAAAGGCTTTGATCTTTTTCTGCTATTTGGAAGAAAAGCTGAACACTCCACTCTGCTGAAACACAGCACTGGCTGAGCTTCTTGGAAACTCATTCTTAGAGGCTTCATCTGAACTACAAACTGGGCCCACAACTAGAGAGTGTGTCTTCCCTATGAAAGAAGACTTGATACACAGTAGTGGGATTTCCCCACCCAGCAGTACATAATGTTTTCTTGATTCTTATCCCTTACAGAAATGGCACGCAATTCTCTATGGGATAACTGCTTTGGTGTATCATACAGCTTGTCCTCAGCACAGCACCTAAAAGCCCTGATGTAATGACTGCTCAGCATCATCCCTTGTGGATGCTCCCATCCCTCACCACTATTTAAAAAACCTTTAAATCAGACTGTCTGCCTCCCCACACTGCTTAGGATTCAGAGCACTTTTCCTGGACACATTGCAGAAGGAATCCTGGAGATCCCATGAAAGAAAGGAAAACTTCACATAGCATTTTGTGTCCTTTGGCTGCACAGTGATGCTATCATGTATCTCCTGGACTGCTGACATCTTGGCGTTAATCCTCAGCGGATTCCTTTGCCAGCTATATCCTGATGTCTCAGATATTATTTATGCCTTTACTGAGAAGTCCATCAACAGACAGTCTGCCCCACTAAAACAAGACTATCCCTCAGAGAAGCCCCTTGTTCTCAATATTTATGAGCAGGTTTGATCTAGAGGTTCCTAAACCGAGTATTTTCAAAGAAGGCAACTTGTGGGCAACTTTTATCATAAACTGCATAAGCCACCATGGTAGTGTGACAATCTGACATGCCATCCCACTGCTCAGTGGTTTACTGGGATTAAGGGACCCTTAACCACTGTGCAATTTCACCAGTGGTGTTAGAAGTTCATTACAGTCTCTTCCAGAGAAGAGAGCATTTCACTGAAGGGATGCTGTGAAGCATCACATTCTAGTGGGGTTCTCGCCCTGCATTGCAAGAGTACCCATGTGTCCTTCAAAAATGCTTTCAACAATGTGTTTATTGTTTGGGGGGTTTTTTTCCACTTCTCAAGTCTCCATTTTATCCAAATGTCCTTCAGAAATGCTTTCAGCACTGTGTTTATTGCCTTTTTTTTCCCCCCATTCCCCAAGTTAAAAGCTATTTGTCAGACTTTTTTCTTCTTCGTGTAATTTGTATTATCAGCTTTCAATAAGTACATCATTTAAGCTTTAGGATGAAACCTGGAAATAGCACTAAGACCCCTGGAGAGTTCATTCCTACAAACTAAAGATGCTTTCAAACCATTCTGCCTGATTGCATCCCGATACAGAATGATTCAGGAGAGCAATCCTTATTCTCTTCTGCTGCTCTTTCGGTAAGAATCATGACAGCACAGCACAGAGGGAAGCCAGCTGTTTGGCTTTTTTATTTTATTTTGGTGTTTTTATCCCATTTTCTACCTCAATCAGCACCTAATTCTCAGATATATTAGCTCAAGCTGGAAGTAACTGCTTTGATTTCAAGTGAGATGGGGTTTACTCAGCTGGCTGCCTGCTTTGCTCAATTATTAATGTTGCAGCACTATCGATTTTACCTCTTTGAGCTTAGTGGTGAGCAGGTGCTGAAAAATGGAAGTGGCAAGCACAGGAGCAAGGAGAAAACAGCATCTGCTTCTAACACGGTTCAGTCACCTGAAATCCAAGTGGATCATGAAATACGTTAACCTGTGAAAAGTCCTTCCCACAGAAGTAATTTTTTCTCTCAAATTCCTCTATTTACTTTCACTCAACATTATACTTAATTTTCCGGGTTCAAGGATGAGTTGTTTTGAGGTAATGATTTTGGGCAAACAGTACCTTTACAGGAGCTGGCTGGAAGCTAGGAAGTTCTTTATATTTGGAATGTAGATATCACATTGAAGTGCTTACAGGCAAAACAAGGGTTCAGACCAAAGTAATATATTAGCCCAGCTCTCACTCTCAAACACAATCTTCCCCTCAATCTCAAAAGGTACTTTACTGGCTACAGTCTCAGACAGTCCAAAATCTTAGAAGACCCTTTGCTTTCAGAGAATAAAGAAGAGAAAATGCCCTTTAAGAAGTTTACCTTCATGACCTCTCCTGTCCCAGCCCTAACTACCCTCTAGCTCACACATCCTACACAAAAATCCTCCAGGTCTCTAAAGCACCCTCCTACATGGTCTCTCTCCTCTGGAACACACTACTGCTGCCAAAACCCACCATGTCCAGCTGGGACTCCAGCAGCAGCTGTGTTAGAGCCCAGATTTGACCCCTAGGAGGAACTACGAGGGCTTTTAAAGAGATTTGTACTAAATCCCCACCCAGAGCACAGCCTATAAACAGAGGGGATGGTTTCAGAGGGAACGTTATCAGGCCAAGGAAAAATCTTTACAGAAGTTAAAACAGTCTGTGTATAGATTTATAGGTTTTACCATGATATCAAGGGTAGCCCAGATATTATCATGATGCAATACAGAAAAAGCTGCAAGTAGAAACAATCTCAGACATAGGAATCCTGTTGGGAATGGTGCCAGGCCTTGGTGATATTTGACACTGACCTGGACAGAAATCCTGTGATTTGAGACCTACTCTGACACCACAACACTAAAATTGCATAAGGTAAAAATAATACGTCAAACTAATAACATCTTAAATGACTTATCCAAACCCTTCAGAGAGAGCAAGTCCCTTAAAATCTTTACATTTCTTTCCCCTTTCATTGTCTCTTGGACAAATTAATAGACAGAAGCTATGTTGTAATGCAATCAAGCACAATGACTTTTCATTCTCTTCAGCACAGAATTGAGACCAAGTATTCCTTTTCCTTTATAACCGCTAAATAAATAGCCAGCCAGAAAAATCAGGCAGCCAGAGATAAAAGAAAGATTAAATAAGATGGCTGCAAGTGAAACAGGAAGCACTATACCCAGAGGGTGGTTGGGCACTGGAACAAGCTACCCATAGAAGTGGTCACAGCACCAAGCTTGACAGAGCTATAGAAGTGCTTGGACAATTCTTTCGAGCACATGGTGTGACTGAATGATCCTTGTGATTCCACTCCAACTCAGGGTATTCTATGATTCTATGATAGGAATTACTCCAAGGAATCTGCCTGGGTTCCTGTTTGGGTCTGCATCATGTCCTGTGCAATTCTGTTCACCTTGAGGGAGATTAGCAAACAGAAGTAACCACAAGTGTTTACCTCCTGTACACTATATTCTCCAACAATCTACCCAAATAAAACAATATTTCTTTAGACAAGAAAGCAAGGAAAAAATAAAACAGATATAAAGAAAGCAACAGCTTTGAGGCTACAACCTATGTGTTAACAAGATCTTTTAATGGGCTGTTTCTCTGTCCTCACAGAATTCATCATGTCTAAAACCACATTTTTCAGTTGGTTTTCTGTAACACAAGCTTGTTCCCATCTCAGTAACCAGCCTACTGCAGCTACAACAATAATTGATCAAATTGTAAACCTGATTATAAGGTCTGCTCCCCCATCTGCTTTGTTCCTTGGCTGACTGTCACTTTTGAATGCAGCAAGGATTTAGAGTGGTGGCTGTCTGTGGCATCCATTCCCTCCCTGACTTGCTATTAATGCTGCCTTATTAAGGAAGTACAGTCTGGCTCCAGGAGGGTGGCTGCTGTTGTCTGGTTAAAGAGCTTAGAGCCATCAACCCCATCTGGATCTGGTCCTGGCTGAAAAGAGAATATCCAAGTTGTGGAAGAAGTCAGAAAGACTGGCAGGAGGGATAAAATGCCCCTGTCTTGTATTCTTGCATCACACAGTTCTCATGGGTCACACTTGTGAGATACTGACCTGCCCTTCAAACAGACCTCGGGGTGTGATAGTTACAATGCTTCCTGGGACACCTGAAAGCCAGAGGTAGATATATATTAAGTAGGAGAGGGATCACTTACTACTGGGAACATCCACAGGCTACCCCTTGAGAAATCCAGTTGGAATCACCCCCTAGCAGAGCTGACAGGCAGAAATAAGGATTAAACAGATTGACACCTGGGTATCAGTCTGCATCTCACCAGGAAGCTGGACTTTGTTTCCACATGCAGTGATGTCTCTCCCTTAAATACCCAGGTACTTCCTTCTGTGGAGAAAACAGATGGTCCTGTGCTGCCTGGCTGTGCCATGAGGAACTTATCGCCAAAGCCATTTTTATCTCATTTGAAATGCTGAAATGGGTTGGGAGTTCCAGATTATGAATACTGAGAAACAATGTTTCCTCAGTCAAGAGAGCTCTGCAGTACTAAGATTCAGTCTTCAGTGGGGAAACCAAGGAGCTCAGGGGTGAAAGGGAAATGCCACCTGCAGGGTCCATGCCAGCTGCAGCCTGGCTGTGTGGTCATGGGAGACAAAAAGAGGGACATTTGTTCCATGACACAGTGTAGTCTTAAGTGTCAAGGCACCTGAGCAAAGCAAATGAGCCAACCCATGTCATGAGTCTCTGCTGAGCTGAGTTAGGAGACACTGTTAAAGCCACGTTGTCATACACAAACCCTACATTAAGAGAATTTATTTCCACATGGGGGGAATTCAATATGCACATGTGCACCTGAGAGAGATGAACTAAATGCCCCATGTCAAAAGGCCTTGCAAGTCACAGGTGCTTTAATTTAATTACCAGTGCTTGAAAATGCAAATCAAAGTTTCTGTGGGTGAAAAACATGACAACTGACATAAAAATCCTTAACTTTCTAAGGCAAGATGTCCCTTTAGAGCTAAAACAACTACAGAAATCATTGCCACAATAAGTAGATTCATCTTTCTTTTCAAAGACATGAGGTATCCAACTAAGCTAGACTTTAGTAGCAGTATTTACTTGTCCTTAATAAAACACAGGTATGTATTAAATATATTTCAGAAAAATACACTAATTTTCCTTCAAATCACTAGTAGTAATAATAATTAACAAATCAGAAGCTTTGTTTCATATCCTAAGGAGCTTTAGAAGCACTAAGGAATTAAGAATTTTTTAATAAAAAATGGTGAATAAACAAAAGCCACAGAAGCATTTTAATAAGTTCTAATAAGCTACAGAAATCAATGGAAGGTAAATGAGAAGCCAGAGAAATCTGATTTATATTAAAAATCCTTAAAAACAATCATGCCTCATGGTTTGGGTGAAATGAGGTCAGTGTGTCTTTTTCCCAAAACTGAGTGGACATGTCCTCAATGCAGATCCCACCACAAGGGAGGTAATTTCTTGGGAAATTCAGGACAGACATAGGTGGTGATTCTGGTCAAAGGTGTGTTATGCCAAGAAGCAGATCCTGGAGACAAGGATAAAACCAGGATGAGAGAAAACTGCAAGATGATCAG
>VYZS01099608.1:0-18500 GCA_013400695.1 Neodrepanis coruscans | reverse complement strand
AAAACTGCAAGATGATCAGAATATAAATATCTACGTATATTAGCCTAACATTTTTCTCCAGTTCTACTTTTATGGAGGTATTTGAAATTGTAATAAATAAATAAAACCCTGCTGCTTCAGAAGGGGAAATCTGTGATCAAAAAGTTCTTCCAAGGTGCCATTAAAATTAAGGCATTAAATTTATGCTTGTACTGAAGCACATAAGAAGCTCTTTAACCAGCTCTGGGTCTTCTATTTTTCAGCTGTTGGCAATGTTGGAGCCTGAGCCCCTGCCCAGGCCTTGCTCACCAGTAGCACTACCTTTGATTCGAGCATCAGAGCATTTTAGTGCTGTATCTTAAGTCCCAAACCTGCAAAACATCAACCTCACTTAAGAAGTGCTGAGCGCCCTCAGCTGTCCGAAAAGCAGTTTGATTTCTGCCAAAATTTCAAGTCTGTGCTTACTGCCCTGAACAGCCTCAGAAAAAGTTTCCTTCTCCACTTTTTCTTGTAAACCAAATTCTTCCCAGTATTCACCATGGTCTCATTGCTGTGAACAGGGACACCTTCCACTAGATCAGGCTGAGCAAAGCCCCATCCAACCTGGTCTTGAACACTTTCAGGAATGGGGTATCCATAGCTTTTCTGGTCAACCTATGCCAGTGTTTCACCACCCTCCTTGCAAAAACAATTACTCTTACGTGCAACCTAAACCTACCAGCACCTTTCTGTTTAAAGTTGTTGCCCTTCATCCTGTCACTGCAGGTCCTGGTAAAAAGTCTCTCTCTGGCTTTCTTATAAGCTCCCTTTAACTATTGAAAATCCTTAATGAGGTCTCCACAGAGTCTTCTCTTCTCCAGGTTGAACAACCCCAACCCTCTCAGCCTCTCTTCACAGGAGAGATACTCCAGTCCTGTGAAAATTTCATGTCCTTCCTCTGGAGCTGCTCCAACAGGTCCAAAGGCTTCTTCTCGAGTCTTCTACCAAAGTAATGTGAGCAGGTTGTGAGCCAGCACAAGGGAAACTGTTTGAGTTAAAAACTAGTCCAGCTTAAAAACTTTGCTCTGGTTCAATCTGATCTGGATGGCTGTATGTCTTCACCTGCACTTCTCCCAAGGGCAGTGCTGTCTTATACAGGTTTAAACACCACACAAACTGCACCCCAAGCCTCCTTGCAGGAGGTAAATTTCCAGGTATGCTGTATTCCTACAGTCATCACAGAGATAATCCAAAACTGCAACATGAGAGTGTCCCTTAAATGATCAGAGAAATATAGCAATTTCTGAGATGTGCTTGCAAGCTTCATGTCCAACCAGTAGAAGTCACAATATCTCAAGAGTAAGATGAGGATATGATCCTGTGTCTTCTGGAGTACTGTTGAGGGTTCATGGCTTGTAAAGTCATGTCCCCAAAAAAATCCCAGCTAGCTCCTACCAGGATCTGGGGTCTCTTATTGGGAAACTCTGTACTGTCACAACCTTCATAATGTTCGGGATTTGTGCTCTTAACAGTTAGTAACATCTGATACAGTCTTTGCTGCATTCCATCAAAAATGACAGTGCAGCTCAGTTCACTGGGATAACAGCATTTCCCTCCTCCAGATCGTGTAAAAAGCGAAATAGTGATAAGTGCACTTACACAAGCCACCAGAGTGATATTTCCCACATTTACTAGGAAAGCAGTTTGTGGAGTCAAAGAGCTCTTCAGCCAAAAACCCATTCCAAGACATTTGAAGTAAAAACAAAATAAGGGCTGTGTATGACTGAAAGTATTAGAAAAGGATTTTAAAAAGGGATTTAAGTAATAAAATTAATAAGGAACCCATTTGCCTCCAGGCTTTAATTGAGAGCTATACCTTTTAAAACAATGTTATGCTTTCACCAAAATATTTTTTTGCCTGGACCATCTCTTTGCAGCCAGGAAGCAATATTTCCTTTATGTTATACTGCATGATGTGAGCCTCGTTCATCTTTCCCCATGGCCCATATGGTGGTACAGAGCTGCAGACACTGTTCTCTTTAATGATGAACATGGGTGCATTTCAGGATAAAGAAAACAGCCTCATCTGACAGAGATTTTTGTCATTGTAATTTCAGAATAGAAGCTTCCTCAGCTCTACTCTGGTTTAATTTCCTCTTGCAGATTTATATAAAAATTAAGAAATCACTTCTTCCAAGGGGAGTGTGCTGTGCCAGACAGACCATTGCTTTCCCTTCACAAGGTATATTATCACTGCTCCTTGGCTGTGCAAGACTTCTCCATCTGACCTGGAATCCTCATGTTCCATTCTCTTCTCTCCATCTCAATAATATCCTAAAATAGTCCCACTTTTACTTCTGACCATCCTTAGGCAAAAGTAAGGCTCCCTTCCCTGTCTCCAAGCCCTGGGTCACGTTTGCTTGTTGATTTGCCTGTGTTTTCCTGGCATGGCTGTACTTGGCAGCAGTGCCACATTCCAAGGGCTTCAGACATTTTCTCAGTCTGCTGCCTTCTTGCTGCAAATTTCACACTCAGAAAGAGCAAAAGAAAAGGGCAAAGATGCCTGTGTTTTTAAACTCTTGTGGTATTCTGGAGCTCCTGACCTGTTCAAATGATGATGATTTGAAAAGAGAATTGGTGCCATCTATTGGGAAGAGAAAACGAGGACCATTGTCAGTTTGGCTTTTAGTTTTTCTGCACATTTATCCATCTTATTTTTGGCACGGCAGCTGTTGAGTGAAATCTGCATCCTGAGTCAACACCAGCATCTGCTGAGTGTCACAAAAAGGAGAAGACAGCCCAAACAAGGATCCTGTAGTGCCATCAGTGGCAGTTATTCTGCAGTCATGAGCCCGTTCATCTCCTCTGTGCTGACAGAGACAGAATCACAAAACCACCGGACTTGTGGTAAACATTTTGCTCTTCTTCTCTGCAAAAACTCTAAAGCATCTTACTGATAGGCAGAAAATTACTTGGTTGTCAGAGCTCCTCCTGCAGCACCATGTATCTACAGGAAAGAGTGTGGAGTACTTTTCATAGCTCTTTTCTGATCCTACTAGACTAAGTGGGCATATTTCTGCCAGTTAGACTCAAATCACTAAGTTTATTAGGAAAAAAAATTACAGATAATATTTCTGACTNATCTCACTGATAGGCAGAAAATTACTTGGTTGTCAGAGCTCCTCCTGCAGCACCATGTATCTACAGGAAAGAGTGTGGAGTACTTTTCATAGCTCTTTTCTGATCCTACTAGACTAAGTGGGCATATTTTTGCCAGTTAGACTCATTAGGAAAAAAAAATTACAGATAATATTTCTGACTGGTGACAGAATGAGTTTGTTTCAAGAACGAAATCCAAGCTGCTAGTAAGGAATTCCAGCAACTTGTCACAGTCAAACTGCAACTCAATGTGGAAGAAAAAACCTGAAAAATAAAACGGTGACGTTACAGTTTCTCTATATACCATCAGGCTCTGACTTAGATCATCTCAAAAGTGTGCTAGAGCTTCTTTACTCTTCTGTGTCATTGCACAGGGGTGTTATATAATTGCAGTTGTAAAAGAAGTTATCCATTTGGCTGTATGAGGGAGGGAAAGTGGTACACAACATACAGGATTAAACTGTGCAGAATGGGCCAAAAGCACTTATTTAGACACATTCTTTTGCACTACCTTTGCTTCACATATCCTGCCTGCAGCAGGGTTATTAGACTGAAAACAGGACGCTGGGTCACTTTTTTTAACTGTTATTTCTGTCATCTCTTGGCTTCTTGGACTTCAGATTTTATGATTTTCCCTTTGATGGTAATTACAGTATCAATAGGAAGAGGCTCAATACTGGACCGACAACCAAAAACCCATGATGACCCCAGATTTAACATATCACATCTGTCAATGGCAGATAAACATTCAGATCATATGTCTGACTTTCATGCTCTTTGTATCTGTTTTTCTGTAAATGATAATCTAAGGCCTGACACTGCTTAATGTAAATCTTACCAGCTGGCTCTGAGCCCTCTCCAGGCCATGGTAGCATTTAATTGTTGGAAGAAATGAATGCATTTCATTATCTTACTTCTCTCTAGGTTATGGTGACATTCATCACACAGTACTGCTGACAGAAGAAGTTGGATGTGCTTCATAACACCCCTCTCCTCCACTTAATCTGCCCAAAGCCTGCAAAGAACATATCTTTGTGATGTTTCCAAATTACCTGTCAATTGGAAATTAAGCTTAATCAGCAAATCTGAAGTCAGAGCAAACACTGCAACGTCTATTCTGGCAAGAGGCCCAGGTATTAATCAACATTAGTAGTTCTTCCACAGACCTGCAGATATTTCTGTGGCAGAATAAAGCAAAGCCTTTTTAGGCACCTGAGCTGCTAAGAGGAAGTGATCCAGACCAGTATAGTGTATATTCCTTGTGTCCTGAGAGAAAAGACAGTTTTGGGGCTGTATCTATACATTATCTATGGGATCATGGCCAAAATTGGGAGTCTCCAGCAGCTACCACAGCAACAGCCAGGAGCAAGAGGGCAATGCTGAGACTGGAAAGACAGGAAGAATAAGGCCAGCATAAGAAAGTCAGAGGCAGCATGAGCTCCATATAATACATGACAGATAGAGAGATGGATAAAACATAAACCCCGTGTTTATATACATAGAGATATTCACAGAGAGATGTTCTTTGTACCAGAGCTTTCCAAAGTTCAAGCCTCTGCCCCAGCTTTGGCTGATTCTCAGGATTCAGCTCCTGGACAACTGCAAAAACAGTATCCAAGCTGTCAGCCCAGGGTGATGGGAAGATAATTCAGCACAATCCTCCATCATTTCAGACTAAGCCACACTGAATTATTCCATATTTTCTAGGGAGTAAGGGTACACAAGGACTGTTTCCATGGCTCAGCTGCTACAAGGGAATTTCTTAAGTAACTTGACTGAATCTGAGCCCTCAGACCCAGAGCTGACCAGTGTTTATCTTTGCAAACAAATGTTACAGAGTGGTTTGGGCAAGAGTGGACACTTTTGTACCTCTTACCTCCAAATATTTACTATGTGTGCAGTACAGCACAGATAGATGAGCTACTCCTAACTCAGCCCAAGAGTTCAGATAGCTCCCCAGGAGAGTAAAAACAGATTTGCTTCCTGCACAGAGCCCACATGCTCCACTCCCATGTGTCACCTGTAACGTGCAGAATGGACAAAAAAGATTCATCACATGAGAAACTGTGATGAAAAAAAAAATTAAATAAAAAGGAGGTTCTAAATAATTGTATTCCCACAATGCTCATGTGCAACGGGAGTTTTGTGCAAACATTTTAATTTTCCTTAGACAGAAGCCATTTTTCCTTTTATGCAAATAAATTGAATTGTCTCATATTCCTTATTTTTCATAAGACCTCATTGGTTATTTCTCTCCATATCTACAAGAATTCTAATTTTAATTTGGCTTTTAAAAAGCAAAGTGTTCTATTCCAATTAAAATCTGATATATCACTTAGGATTCCAGGCAACCTACCTCCATTTTACAACTGCAAGCAAAGACTGTTCTGGCATTTGGATCTCATAAAAGAATTGTGAGATACACAGATCTTATATCTCATTGGCAGTGAAACACACACTGAAATGCTAAACTGCTCCCCCAAAACCTGGGTATTTGCTGTTTAAATAAGATCTGATCCCAAAAATTAATTCTGGGTACTAAAACCAGACATGGGATTACTGTGGGAACAAACACTTACCAGAAGTGTAATAGAATAGCACATGCTTCTTTAAACTCCTCTGACAAGTAAAACTCAGTTTCCTTTGCTGCACATGCAGCAAGGTCCTGCTGTTTGCAAGAACTTAGCTCAGAGCTCAAACTAAAAGCCATGATAAGCTGCTAGTAATTCTGTTCCTCATTCTCACAGAAGATACCTTTATTGCCCTTCTAACTCCCACACACTCCTATCTAACATCCAGCCATGGATGTAGTGATGGGAGATGACTAATTCCAAGATCACACTCCCTTGAGCAGAGAAGATCCCAGTGTACCTACAAGGACACGGATTCTGTTTGTTAGCAATATGAGCAGAAAGCACATGGATTACAGGCTCAGAACGCATAAATCTGCTATCAGACCTGTTCTTTACCATGCAGGTGGTCCCAAAGGTTTGCTGGCTTTATTTCTAGGTAGATTTGTAAGCTTGTTTGAATGCTGAAGTTCCTCAGCTGTAAAACAACTGTTCCCTGCCGGTGTCCACCGTCCACCATCTGCTGGGCACCTTACTCCTCTCCCTCATGCCAGGGAATCCCTGGCTGTCGCTCTTGGAGGGCAGCTGAGGAGACCAGTCTGTGGAAAGGCACAATTTCATTAAACAAGCAGACAGTTCACAACTCCTGGGAGACAGCAAAGCAGCATTTTCAAACCAAAAGAGCTTGTTTTCAAGCCATGCAGTTATTTAATGAAAGACTGGTATTTCCCACATGCCATTTTAGATGCAATGGTATTTTTCGCATTGCAAACAAAGGAACCAAAACATCATAGTTGATTTTATTACTTTAAAAACAAGGAGTGTGAGCTACTTCCAGCCCTGCATCCTGATAAGAACAGCCATAAAGCACTGGGACTGTGCAGGATGAACTGCCCCAGCTAACCCCATCCCTAGAATCTGGCATTTAAGAACTTCCAGGGCCAGGTACCACATCCAACCACATCGTAGGACAGGTATTAATGGGCTACATCCCCACAGCATGGCAAACCCCATCCTAATTGATTTGATCCTGCGGCAATAATCGCTAAACAACATTCCCTTTCATCCGCACTCAGCACTGGTGACACCTCCAATGGTGACGCCCCTCAATTCAGGAAGGACATTGAGGTGCTGCAGTTTGTCCAGAGAAGGGCAAAGGGAAGGGTCTTGGAGCCCATGTCCATGAGGAGCAGCTGAGGGAGCTGAGGGCGTTTAGCCTGGAGAGGAGGAGGCTCAGGGATGTACAACTTACCGGTCTGTACAACTCCCTGAGAGGAGGTTGTAGCCAGGTGGGGATCAGTCTCTTCTCCCGGGCAACCAGCGACAGAATGAGAGAAAATGGCATTAGGTTGCACCAGGGGAGGGTTATGTTGGACATTAGGAGGAATTTCTTCGGATTAGACATTGGAATGGGCTGCCCAGGGAGGTGGCGGAGTCACCATCCCTGGAGGTGTTTAAGCAAAGGGTGGATGTGGCACTGTGTGCCCGGGTCTGCTTCAGAGGCTGGGGTTGGGTCATGGGTTGGACTCGGTGGTCTCAGAGGTCTTTTCCAACCTAACCGATTCCATGATTTTGTGATTCATCATCCCTCTGGCTGTCGCTGCCTGCTCCACCATCTCCTCCCGCAAGATTTTTACCCCCTGAGGGACAGCGCTCCCCACACGACCTTGCGCCTCCATGGGAGGCTCCGCTCCCGTTCCCGCTGTGGCTGGCAGACACCGGACTCCTCACGGTAGCAGCCGGTGGGGTCATGAGACGAGGGAACGCTGCCTGCCCGGGAGAAGGGAATCACGGAGCTGGGAAATCCCCGAGGGGGAGGAGGAGAAGGAAGCAGAGGAGGCGGGGACGGCGGGGCAGTCCCTCATTCCCTCAGTCAGCTGAGCCGCGCCGCCGCCGCCGCCATGGGCGCGCCGTGAGGGGTGAGCGGGGTGAGGCTTTCCCGAGGCCATCCCGGAGCCGCGGCCACGGCCACGGCCGGGCTCGCCCGGTGACTCGGCGGATCGGGGGTGGGCTGCGGGAAGGGAGGATGGAAAGGTTAGGGTTAGGGGAAACACCGGCTGGCGGCTCCCGGAGGCCGGACCTGGCCGTGCCTGGGCAGCGGCGGGTGCGGGAGCCGCAGTCCCCCGGGACCCCCGCGGGGTGTGCGGGAGAACGGGGAGGGAAAGGGGACGAGAAAGCGAAACTGAAAGTTAAAAATCAGCGGAAATGGGATGTCGGTGTGAAAGGCCGGGGCCCGAGTGCTGTCAGGTCTGGGGAGGGAAAAGGTGAGAGGCAGGAGGTCTCGTTTCGTTCCCGGAGGAATGGGCTCCTGAGGAAGGGCTGGTTAGCCCGGGAGAAGTCTTGGGGATTATATGTTTTAGCCCCGGGGGAGATTAATGGGATATGGAGACTCATGGACACTCTGGTGTGTGGGGTCAGAGGGATTGAAGGTGCCCGTGTACTGTGACAAGGCACGAGGCCTGCTTTGCCATAGTAAAATGACTGTATGAGTATGTTTTCTTTATAACCGGGCGAGAAACTGAGTCTTCTCTTTGCAAACCTCGTAGTAGCTGCTTCAGAGATGTCCAGCAAGTTGAAGGGCCATCCTGCTGAAAATGGAGAGCATCCCAAGAGTAAAATGGAAAACGGAGTGGACAATGGGGCTGGCAGTGCCCTTGGCACCTACACCCCAGAAGAGATGCTGCAGCAGATGAAAGAACTGATCACTGAGAACAACGAGCTGAAAGGTGAATGTGTGTGTGAGCTGAAATGCAAAACCCCAGGTCTCATCTGAAGCCATGTTTGGTTTTTTTTTTGTCCTGAATATGAATTCTGTGGTCATTTGCCCTTGCTGGGTAACATTTTACACCCGGGTAGCATTGACTGTATAAAGGACTCTGCAAGTGGCAAGGCCAGTTTGATGGGACTTGTGAGTAATATGTTTGACAGGACACATCAAATTGAATCTGTATGGAAGACTAGGGGGAGAACTTCTTTGGAGTTTTATATATAAGCAGTGTAGTGCTCTGTATTTTAGGAGATGAGATGAAAAATCTCATCCTATGATGTGCTTTTTGCTCATCGACCTCTAAAAGCTTTTTTAGTTTATATTGTAGGACTGTTGGCTCCATTACAGATTAACATTTTGAGTCTTTCAGGTGAGATAGATTTGTTTCTGGATCCCAGGAATTTAGGTGTCAGATATTTTTTCCTCTAAATGATTAGAACAGAACACAAGAGATCTGGGAGGTTTCTGTGTAAACCACAGAGGTATCTCACTGTTTATAGGACAGCAGAGCATGAAGTCACTTATCTCCTGTGTTCTGGTTTTACACCAGTATTTAAATTCCACCTGAATCATTTTTGGACCTGGTCCAAATCCTCTGTTCCATGGGAATGTAGCAGGAAAGTTGTTTCTAGAAGTACCTCTGGTATTTTGCTAAAAGGTTCTATATCAAATAAGATAATGTTCTGGGACATGTTTACAGCTGCTGTAACTCATAACTTGCAGAATCATCCTCCAAACTAAAAGTTTTTTGTTTACATAACCTGAAGGATTTATGGGCTCCTGACACTGGGACATAATGGAAGTTACTGGAAAATACAAGTATAAAAGATTCTAAAGCAACCAGCTTTGAGTTGTTTACTTTAAAAAAAAAAAGCAAATCTGAAATAATTTCATTGCTTCTGCCTAAAAATCTTGTAAGCATTTTGCAGTAGTAAGACATACAGGGAACTGACTTGGCTGTAAGTTGTTTGGACTAGTCTATCAGTGCTTGCAATCAAATCTTAACCAAATACTCAAGTAGAGCGTTGTTGGGCCTATTTGAGGCATTTGATTTGATAGCATCTGTTTCCATGCAGTGATTTACCAGTCTGGGATGCCTGTTTTCCCTGCCAAGTCCCAGTAGTTTCAGCAGCTCAGCTCAGCAGCTTCATTTGGGTTAATCATGTAAATAACACATGCAAGCAAGATACCAAGTACCTCCTGTGAGCAGTGCCTCTGGCTTGTACTTTTTGGTTTAGGGAAAAGCCAAGGAGCCAGGGAGTGTGGGCATGTGATTTCAGCAGTGGATTTACTGCTATTTATTATAGTGCTGACAGACCATGGTACGCTGAGTTTTGGTTTGGTATCTATGCGAGGAGGAGGTTCACATTTCATGCCCAGTCATTGCCAGCCCATTTGATCCTGAAGAATGCTGAGCTCAGTGTAGTGGAAATCTGCTGTTTCATGGACAAGGGTATTAATGGGAATTGATGTCTTGTCTCTGGCTACTGTTTAGAAGCCATGAAGTTGCACAACCAGGCCATGAAGGACCGATACGAGGAACTTTCCGTCTGGAGGGAGAAGCAGAAAGAAGAGCGAGAATTTTACGAGTTAAAGTTTAAGGAGGCAAAGCAGTGCTTGCAGGCCAAGTGCATTGAAAATGAGCAGCTGCAGCAACAACTTCAGAGCTTAAAGGAGAGAGGAGAAGGAGCTGGAACGGTAAATAAGGAATGGTTCGATTGAAACACTTTTTAATTTAAAGTCTGGAGCATCAGTCCCTTCTGTGGTTCTGTGATTCATCACACTGGGAGGTTTGGACATTTGTTAAGAGCTCCATTTTTATCCTTGGTTAAAACTTATTTTATAAAGTGAAGCCTCTGAGAGAAAATTGTGCCACACCTGAGATAATTAACATTTTCATTAACATTTAGTAAACAGGAATAATTAGCATTCTTGACATTAGAAATAAGAAATTAGCATTTCTTGCTAATTTTTCATTCTTTGTTTTTTTTGTATTTGGATATCTTTTGACTTCATCCTTCCTTTTGCTCTTTAGATTATCTGTCTCTCACAATCACTTAATTGCTCTTTGTATTTGTGTTTCTAGGGAGAAGCTGAGAAGTAAACAAACAAAAAAATGACGTGCCATCTATTTTTATTTTATCAATCCCCCTTTAGGAAAGCTGTTTTACTGAGGTCAGATTAGAGCTGTGCTTCTGCTGCCCCATTTGAGTCTGACTGAGCTTCCTCTCTGTCCTGCCTTTGGCTCTCTAATGTTGCAGAAGGTTGTGTTGTAGCCAGGCAAAGTTTTGCAGGTGGTGCTGAAGGCATCTGTGGGCAAAGCCTATTTAAACAAAACCTGCTTTGCCTCCCACATGGTCATGTGAAAAGTTATTTAACAGAAGTTCCATGCAGAGCCAAACTCCTGCATCCTGGTGTCTGTTACCTCCAGGACCCATGTGGATTCTGTGTTGCCTCAAGAAGGATGAGTATATTAGGCTTTGTCTCAACAGAGTCACTAGTAGACTCTCTTTTCCTTTTCTGAGTATTTTATAGAGTTCTGAAAGAAATGTTTTAGCATGTAAGTCAATATTGGCCAATGAGCTCAGAAGATACAAGGGAGAAGAAAGTCATGTTTAAATAGTGTGATTGTGTAAATATTTCTTACACAATCTTTCCAGGCTGAAAGTTGTGTTTCAGGATTGTCAGGTAAACTCAGGATTTCATAAATCTGGAATATTTTTTAGGTGAAATAGGGGATTTATTCTCATTCTACCTGTAGACTTTTTTGTACTTTGAATGCTAAAAGCATGTTACTGCAAGGGTTTTCAAATCTGCTTGAGTAATCCAACATCTCTCTCTTTCACTGGAGATGACTCTAAATGCATCCTCTTACAGCCTAAGAACAAAATCAGGGACAGCAGCAAGTCAGGAGCTGGGGTAGAACTACAGGGTGAGAGACACTGTGAACATACAGAGTTTGGAGATTTGGCATGATTCATAGAATTGTCCAGAATTTACATTGATGGTATGTGGTGTAGCAAAGGCATTATCAAGAGATGGAAGGCTCAAATCACAAAACGAGGAAGGAAAAAACTCCCAGGAAAAGTGTTGTAATTGCAACAGGCATTTAAAAGAGAGGAAAAAAAAATGAGACTTGCTGGTTATGTAGAGACTTAAGAGAGGGTTTTGAGGATCCTAGAGAAAGGGAAAAGGCAAAAGGTGAAGGAGACAGCCTGGAAGGAGAGGTTACATGTTGGGGTGAATCTCTGAGAGACAGGGACTTTGTGGAAGGGGCCTAGGACTTTGTGTGAAGGTCAGGGAATCAGGGAGAGGTTGATCATGGAGGTGGGGTATAGAGAAGTTGCAAGGTGAGGAAAGGCTGAAGATGGAGTGTGAGGAAAAGCTCCTTGCCCACTGGTCTTTTCTTCCTAAAATCTTGGTTAGATTTGAGAAAAAATGAATAAGGATATGAGTGAAAAAATAGAGTAATTCTGGACAATAGTTCTGTAGGTTGGCTGATAGCCTATGGATAGGTTCAGAAAGAAACTTCCGTCTTATTATTTGTGCATTTGGAGAACCAGTCCCATGTTTTCCAGAATCATGATGCCCAGTGTTGGATTAACTTGGTTTCACAGTTTAGACTTCTTGCTGTTTGGTGAACCAAAAAATGTGTCCAGCGAGCTTTTCCGGACGAGCCTGAACAGAGAAGAAGGGATGTGTGACAGTTCAGGCTCTGTGCTCATTGGCTGGTGTATTCCCTGTTGGTTGGCTAATGCAGGATTTGTTTATCCCAGGAGGGCTGCATGGAAGCAGAGAAGGAAGTGAGGCACCTGAAATCCCAGGTGCAGCGGCTCCACACTGAGAAGGCAGATCTGCTTGCCATCATTTCAGAACTGCAGGTCAAGCTCAGCAACACAGCAGAGGATTCCTTTGTGGAGATTGGGATGCACGTAAGTAAAGGGAACAAAAAGAACACTGCAGAAAGTAACCTGCAGCCAGGTACCAGCCTAAACAATTCCAAGATTCTTTGGTCTCTTAGATTACCTGCCATGAAGCACTTGTGTGTTACAAGATGTGTGAAAAATGACTTGGAGTTAATTTTTGTCCTTCCATTTTAATGCTCAAAGTAAATGAATTTCACAGGTAGCCTCTATTGCACTAAAAATATTCTCTGGGAAAAACAACAGAGTCCATCAGGTGACTTCAGATGAGTTAAAAATGCTGTGTGGTGCCCAGTCATCTTCCTAGGGGAGAGAGGCCATGCAAGTTGCTGATGAAGGGAAAAGGGCAAATCTCATTGTTGTTCCTCTTCTCTCATCAGCCTGGAAGAGATAGAGGGAAAGGCACATGAAAAGTTAAGAATTTCCAAACATGATCTGTAGGAGTTTTGTTTTTTATTTATCTCTGTTGCTATGATAGTTGTTTTGCCTGATTTTCTTCCTTCCTTAAATAAATAAAACTGTGTCTTGCTTAGTCCAAACATGAACCTAATAGTGGGTTTTTTTCTTTTCTAGGAGGGAGAAATAAATAAAACTGCAAAAGAACATCAAGAGAATAGTGGTGAAGTGCCCAGTAATGTTGCTGTCTACATGTACGTAGGTTCTTGTGTGATGTGTGTGATTCAGACTTATGTGTTTTGTTTTCAGTGTGAGGGAACTTACTTTTTATGAGGAATGCACTAGAAAATCCTGGTTTTCTGTGGCTTTGCATCCCTCCATTGTAGTAGCTCAACCTTCCTATCATGTTGGAAAAAACCTATTTTTCCGTCCAGTTTTCACTATCTGACAAAAGGAAGTGCATATTCTGGCCAGTTGGCCAGGCACTTATGGACATGCTGACTTGCCAACTCTTCAGGCTTTTAAGGAGGCCAAACAAATCAAAATAAAACCAAAGGGTGCAGGGACTCCCTCCTTTCTAGCCAGTGGAGACCATCTAATGGAATATCTGTCCTCTACCCAATTATACTGATGTTGGTAAGAGTCAGAGGTCTTGTAGTCTTTCAGATCTGAACATGCCCAGCCTGTGTGTGTGTTGGTATGAAGTGTACCATGGTAGGACAGGCAGACACTGCCATAACACAGTCCTTGCTTTTCAGATTACTGGGTTTAAGATTACCAGCATTCTGTTTAGGTTGCTTCTCAAAATTTGATCTTTACATCAGCTCCAGGAAACAAGGGACTTTCTTGCCCCTGGCTGAACCTTTACTCCTTGTGGACAGAGATACATGATACTATTAAACTTTCCATTTTGGATACTGCCCAGTTTAGCAGCTAGGTAGTTTTGGCTGAACTCTTATTTACTTTGTGCCTTTAATTTCAAAAGAGAAGGATATGGAAAAATGCTAAGGACATAGCAGGCCAGAAAGCTGTGCTCCATGAACAAGTTGTCACTCCCTACATCACTGTAAGGGATAACAGTTTTTTAATATAATGACATAGAAATTTGGCCCTCATGCAGTGAAGAAGTTGAAAGGGGAGAAAAAAAGTTGTGGATGAAACAGAGAGTCACTGACCACACACCAAACTGCAAGTATTAAGCTTGTTGCTACTGGTGGCTTGTGAGAACACTCTGATTGTGAGAAGATCTTTCTGGTGGGACTTGCTTACCTTTGGAGGAATATCTGACCCATATCTACAAGAACAGGGGGTATACATACCTCTTAAAATATTTCCTGTGTCACCACGTGTCTTTGTCCAGCATTGAAACCTTACACTGGTGCTGTTAACAGGTTCAAAGAAATGTGATCCACTCAGGACAGGTTTATTTCTGTAAGGGTAGAACTGCACTAAAAATCCCCTGATAAAAGTTATTTACTTAAAATATCCTGGCTGAACACTGTCTTTGGGGTATTGAATTTTGATCACCAAAGATTTTCAGCTCTCAGGAACACGTGGAAGACTCCACTTTGCTTTCTGTTGTGAACTACATAAGCAAAGTGTTAAACACTTGCTGTTTTACAGCTGAGCTTCTGAAATGTAGAGTATATATCCTGCAGAGTATATATCTTACCATACAGATGAGGGGTTTTGACTTTCTGTTTAGATGGATATAAAAATGGAGGCAATAATGTTTTATCCCTTACCCTGTTTTTCAGAGTTTGGTGCTTGTTTTGGTTCACTTTACCATAATGTCATTTTGAGAAGAGCTATAGGATGTGAGGGAAGTGAAGCATTGAAGAGATTTTTTTCTGAAAAAGAAAGTGATTTTGGATGACCATTTTTAGTGGAAAGTGTTTTCTTTTCCTGAAAAGGAGTGATACAGAGATACGTCCCATGTTTTACTGGGGAAAAAAATGTTATTTCTAGGAACAGACAGCAGCACTTTGCAGAAAGGGCTGCAAACTAGGTCAGAATAAGTTCATTTGGTTTGATATTGGTATTTTGCTTTCCTTGCTTAAGTACTAAATTGTTCTCTCAGCTTGATGGGGGCTGTCTGAGGCCTTCCTTTGCTCACATGGGGGCTGTGGCCAGCAGTCTTAATTGCTGGGAATGGGGAATGACCTATTTGCTCAGAGCAGTGTTTTCATCACTGTGAAATGGTAGCATCTCAGATTGGATCCCAGGGATAAGGGGGTGCTCTGGTAGTGTTGTAGCTGTTGTTATTTATGTCTGGTTTGCTTTGAAGGAGGAGCAAATCTGCAGATGAATCTAAGAACTTGGAGTCTGAGGAGCTAACCGTGAGCCAACTGCTCTGCTCCCTTAGAAATGAAACTCAGAAGAGGGAAAAACTTGAGAAGGAGCTGCAGGATCACAAAGAAAGGTATGAAGTAGTTGCACTGTAACAATTGGAGCTGCCTTCTTTCAGGGCTGCTGTGGCTGTGCCTGTGGCTGACCAGAGACAAGCTTAAAAATCAGTATGACTTGGATGGGGAATTTTCTGAGCACTCAATAGTAGTAACTTAATATTGTGGTTGTCCGTATAGGGATAAACCACATGTTCTTTTCCATGTGCAAAACAATTTCCATGTTTTATTTTTATTTCCTATAGCACCAGGGGTCAAGAAAAGTTACCCATTTCCTCTTGGTTTGAACTTTCCCAAGATTATATCAGAATTATATGATGACTAGTTGAGGATGTTCTTTGCACTCATTTCTCCAGAGTTATTTGGTTTTGTATGAATCATCTCTGTGTGGGGCAAATCACTGTATCTAAACCAGGGATTACAGTCCTCTTTGTGATACTGGCAGGCTACATTTAGCAGTGTGTGAGCTTGCAGAAGCTCCTTAAAAATGTCTAAAATAAGTTTAATTCCAAACTTGTCTGAGAGAGTTTTCACAGTGAGACCTGCATGAGGGTCTGTCTCAGCTCAGTGACATCAGCATAAATCAGCAAGATTCTTCAGGGGTGGCAAATTGCTCAAGCAGTAGCTGTTCCAGATCCCCACTTCACAGAGACAGACTAAGACTTCCTGGACATTATCTACTGTGAGGGGTTGGTATCACAGTAATTGCTTCTATGTGGTCTTCCTAGAAGAGGTAATGAGAAGAGGGAAGTTTCTTAGAAACTTCAGCCTGTGAAAATGCTGCAGGAAAACAGGCAATATTAATCACTGGATTCAGCAAACAGACTGACCCATTTCCAAAGAGTTGACAGTTTTGGACTGTCCCAAAGATTGATCCCTTTGGACTGAATGTCGCTGTCCTTCACCACAGCTGCAGACTTAGCCATGCTTTTTAATTAACTGTACATGCTCAATATCACGAGTTCCTCAGGAGCCCCCATGACTCTGCAGGTTTCCCTGCATGTCTGTGCTTTCCATTCTGCCTTGTGTCTGTGGCTGTGATGTTAAAGAGTACATGACTTGCATCAAATCCTTTAGTAATCACAATGTCACATTAAACAAATCCATCATTATTGATTCCCTCTGTTTTCCAGGCTGTCAAAGCTGGAGAAGGAAATCAGCAGCTGCCAGGAGAGGGGGACACAAACTGAACAGGAAGAAGATAGTTCAGAGGCTGTAAGTACCTCTCCTCCTGAGCCAAGACTTAACAACATAACAGCTGACTTGTTGAGGTCAGCAACCTCAGGGCCTAGATTTCCTCTTGCACTCAGGGAGCAAGGGGCAATTATCGTGCACAGGGAATGGAAGTGAACTTTGAACTCTCCAATACATATCTTAGAGTTTGTTCCAAATCATAACAACCAGTATATCTTGTCTGATGGCCAAGAACTGGGGAGGCATGGCATAACTGCAGAGACACCTCATTACTCTGGCCAGAGAAAGAAGCAGATATTTCTAGCTCTAGAAATCATCTAGACTGGGTGAATTTCCTCCGTGCTGCCCAGGTCAGCTTTTGAATCAGAACCAGTGGCTGTGTACTGCAAAACAGACATTAAATGTGGAGCTCACATGGCATCTGGTTTAGGTTTTTTTGTGTTTTTTAGTGGGATGTATTACAGTGATGGAGCATAACTATCTTGGATTGAGACACAGGCAAAACCTCCCTCCTGATGTTGTAAATTAAGGGTTTGAAACGATGTTGGGGTTGGAATTCAGCTCCAGAGTCAGACACCTAAATGTATGTGTTTGCAGCTCTCTGTGTGAGGTGAGTGTGCAGTGTCCCATAGCCATGGAGATCTATTCTGGGTCAGTGCAACTGCACAATACAGAAAGTGAGAGTGCTGTTGTGAGGTAGTGTGTGTTATCAGATGTGCTGCATTGTGCTGGGAAATATGCTAGAGGATCTTCTGGAGACCTCTGCTCTTCTAAAGGCCAGGACAGGGATGGAATTGTTAAAAAAGACCAATTTGCAGTCAGGCCAAGAGATTCCCTTTCCAGGGAAAGCAGATGATCTCTCTGTTAGCTCTTTCCAGTGTTCTTATCTCAGTTTTGCCTGAGTTACAGCCTGAGCCAGATGCTCCTCATAGAAGTGCTGGTCCTGAGGTCAGTTACATTGTTCTGATGGCAGCTGTTTCCATGTTCACTGCTGGGTTTCTGCAGAGGCTCTTGTTAGCAGAGCTCATGTTACCTGCCCCTGTTGTAAAGGGTAGGTCTTTAATGGCACTGTGGGTGAGGGGTACAGTGTGGACTATTTTTGAGGGCTCTGCATTTGAAGACATCCTGATAGACTGGGAAAAGTTTTTCAAACCTGTTTTGACTCTGTTTGGAGAGTGAGGAGTGGCTGGAGGAGAGGCTAGAGCACATCCTCTGCCAAACAGCAGCTGGACACTAATCTCAGCCTGAGGCATCTGAAAGCACCACTGGTTATCCCTCTGCCCTCCCTGGGAAGGCTGCTTGTTATTTTTGAGTTACCTGGAATTTGTGAAAGGGTTAAGTCAAAATGGGGTTCTGCCATATTTAGGAATAATTGTGAAGCCTTGTAGGTGGGGCTTTATTACTGAGTATAGAGTGTAACAGTGCAGACTGACTGGCTTTTTCCTTTAGAAGAAGACTGATAACTTCCTGCTTAGATCCCTTAGCCTGCAACTTTGCTATCTTGAATTGTCCACATGTAATTTTCCTTATTTTTTCCTGTAAAAGGTTGGCAGTGAAGTAGAAGCCCTGAATTTGCAAGTTTGTGCTCTGTTTAAGGAGCTTCAGGAAGCCCATGGGAAGTTAAAAGAAGCAGAATTGATTCAGAAGAAGCTTCAAGAAAAGTAAGGTTCAGAAGAACAAAAGTTGTGTTGTGACGCCCATTACATATTTGTAAGACAACACCCACCTTGGGAAACTCAACAGCTCTACAAATACCAACTTAAATATCTTTTTAATAGAAATACTGTAAAAGATTGCTCCTTCTTTGTAAGTGGAGATGAAAGTACAGAAATACAGCAATTGTCAGAAAATCTGAGCTGCCAACCTAGTTCTACAAGTAGAACCTCAGTGCCTTGAAATTTAAGATTTGTGTTTTAACCTTTCATATTGTAAAGGTAAATTTTTCTTGTTTTCCACTTCACATAATCAATCCCTGTTCTAGCTTTAGGGGAAGAAGCCAAGGGACCTGGTTATGACCATTTTCACATGAACTATCTGAACTTTTGAAGACCAATTTTGTAGGTTATAAAAGTGGTTACAAAACCCTCACTTTAGTTACTTCATTTTCTGTCAAATTCCACTTTTTTGA
>VYZS01099580.1:7823-21501 GCA_013400695.1 Neodrepanis coruscans | reverse complement strand
GTTTCTTCAAGTTTATTGTTACAAACACCAAAGAATGGCTGATAATATCTCCAGGCTAGAATTAAGCTGAGCAAAGCCGCTCCTTTCCCTTGACTATATCCTGTGATCAAATGACTCAGCTCCATATGTTGAAAGCTGCAGCTTGGTCTCTTCGATCTTTCTCAAGTGTGTGATAATATAAGGAGATTTGATTCATATAGGAGTTACTTGCTCTGTCTGATTGGATTATTTTCAGAAAATATTGTTCCCCGTGGGAGGCACATAATGCATGTGATTTAAAACTGAGCATGTCAGCTCCACACAGGTGTGCACTCCTGTGGGTTCAGCTTTAACTGCAGAGCACAGTTGGCACCTGAAAGCGAGCCCAAGGAGCCCCTTCTGGCCCACAGAAAGTCTGATCATACCGATAGCAGCTGGAAGCCATAAGGGACTTTACTGAACTAGAGTTACAACAGCTACCTTCTGTTTCCAAACAAAACAGGGGCTCTGAAGAGACCTGTCAAACAGTATCAGTTCTCTTGCTCTGTCTTTTATGGTTGCCTTTCTGTAGTAGAGAAAAGCTGCATTAAGCAGTAATGAAAAATAAGAATTTAGGTGACTACTGTTTGTATTTTTACTGTGTCCAAATAAAAATATATACGATTGTAATTTTTAAAACCTTCATTAATAGAGGCTATTATAACATTGGGGTTTTTTATAGCATTGTAGGGCAGTTTTAGTACATTTTACATATATTTGTCACTTTCTAAAGTGTTCTATGACATTTTTCTCACAACAAACATGAGTATTTGCAACAGATCTTATACAAGACAAAAATATTGAGTGTTCAATCTAGAGTTAGGAAGAAAAAGAACACTTGTTACATTTTTTTTTCTTTGTCATGCAGCATGCATGCATTTTAAAATTTGGCTGTTTCGGCTCTGAAGTATCTACCTAGATCTTATTTAAGAATATAAGACAAAAAAGTAGAGTATAATTCAGCAACAACTTCAGGGCCTCAGAAAAAAGCAAATCACAATTTTTTTTTTTTTGTGGTTGTTGTTAAAATTGATCAGGATAATGAAAAAATCTTTTATTATAGCATTTGGAAATCAATGGAAGCTGGGTGAAAAAAGTATCCCTCTCTAGCCAAGTAAGGTGCCAAGAGAATCAAAATACATAAATGCTTTCACTGATCCAAGAGAAAAAAGGAAGCAAATACCTCCTAAACAGCAAGAGATAAGAACCTTAATGAACTGAATCCTTCCTTTGGATCTCACTTTAACTGAAACATATGGGAAAACTTTTTATGTGGAAATGGTCCAGTTCATTAATTTACACAATCAGATTACTGCAAAAGAGAGTAGAATTCTATGCTTTGTATAACTAAATATATATATAGGGATAAATCTTAAATTTAAATAGAAAAAATTAAATAGGAGTGTTTTAATTAATATATTATGACAAAGCTACAGTAGTCACTTCTTATTTTCTGCATTATCAAAAAATGGCAACTGTAAAGAGTTTTGTCAAATATTATCTCTTTTTGCAGTGACAAATGGTGACAGTTAGAACTGCAAGGAATGCCTATATGACATAGCACAAACCCATATGGATAAGAGAGTCAAATTTCAAAGCTTCATGAGGTTCGTCTGACCTGATAAACCTTGGCATGCATAGAGGAAGGCTAACCTTTATGTGCCTGTTTACCTAAGTCTCAAAAATCAGGTATAAAGCATAAGTGCTGAAGATTTTTGAAGATATGAAAGAAATTGGAGAAGTCCCTTGGTTTGGGTTGTGAGATGAGGGGACAGGAGGAAAATCAAAAGAAAGTAAATTAAATTCCAGTCTGTCATTCTCACTTTTGAATAAATAAGATCAAAGTACTGAGGGATTTGAAATTAAATTGAATATCTGAGAACTGGTCTGTAGGTATCATATGAGAGAACAAATCATACCTCAGGACCTTTCTGCTGACATGCTTCATTAATGAAACAGTAAGAACATCACTGAAACAGAAATCTACTACCTATTTCCAAAAGCCATTGGAAGATGGAAAGAATATGTAAGTTCAAGTACTTTAAAGTTAAAGTCAATAGCTTCAATTTTTTAATGAAGCAGAAGGTTCTTGGCTTTCATCAGTAGTGCTGAAGCATCCAAAACCCCCTGAATGATTTAGTTAATCCACCTTAATTCTTGCTACATTGAATCACACATTTTTTTCCAGCATCAGCCAAATCTACTCTTTTTTACCTCTTGTCCTACCACTACACAACTTAAGGAATAACTGAATATTTGGCTCACTAGAATATTTAAGCCACAAGGCTATGATTCAAAATAAGAATCAAAGCCTACATCAGGCCTGGTGTAATGATACTGAGTCTTGAATGTCATTGGCCAATTTAATTTTTTACAGAAGGCTTAAAATCTTCTCTTTCTTTTACTTAAATTATATGAAATTATTTTATCTACTAATTTTCTGGTACTATCTGTATATTTATTACTTAATTTCAAAGTACATGATTAATTTAAAATATATCTCCTTTTAAGCAGGGATAATTCTCTCCTTTGAAGTATGTAATCACTATTTGTATTATTTTTTGTGAAGTATTTTGCACATTAAAGAAAAATTGGTTTAATTTTAAAATGTTTCTACTGGATCACTACTTTAATGTGGTTGACTTTGAAGGGATAACTGGGGCTGGAAGACACTTCTGGAGGTCCCTGCTCACATTCCCTTCTCAGAGCAGGGTCTGTTGGAGCAGGTTGCTCAGGGTTGTGTCCTGCTGGGCTTTAACTCCAGTCACCAAGATGAAGACTCCACAATCTCCTAGACCAACCTGGCCCAGTGTTTGACCACTCTTACAGTAATAGGGTCTTTCTACTATTTAAAAGGCATTTCTCTTATTTTTGTGTCCATTGTCTTTAAAAAAAAGCGTGCTTTTATTATTTACTGTTATATATAATACCTGCAACATTACAATTCCTTTAATATATAGATTTAGATTATTATTTTTCCCTTCAATAATCCCATTATAATACACCATAATGTGGCCTGACTTATATGAACTGACCCACAAGTTATCCTATCCAACATTAATAATGCAATTTATGAGTCTGAAGAAAATTTTAATCCTCTGAAGAATTTTTCAAATTTACCAAGTAATATTCTACATGTTCCTTTGTGGTAGGTTAGGCTGCCTACAGTAACCAAATGAAAAGAAGTTTCAGCAGATCCATGCAGAAAGGCTGTAGTTTGGTCGAGAGTCCCTAGCCATAGGGAGATGCCAAGATTTAGCACTGGCTATTTTAGAGAGCTGCAGATAGATAAAAAGAAAATTAAAAATAATAAATCTCCATGACATTTCCTGAAACTCTTTTAGGAAGTTCAATGGCACAGAAACATACGTGTCCAATATGTTTATTTTCCTTAAAGAGAGGTCAGAGTTTCACTATATCTCCTTGAACTTAAAACCACAAAAGATGTATTTATCTGATTACTAAACCTGTTATATCAGCTTCTAATCTCATTGCCAAAAGGCAACTTAGCTAGAATATTGGAGAAATCACATACGGAGCTCTTTCCTCAATTTTTTTTTGTTGGTATTTTTTTAACTGAAAAAGAAAAGCTTCCAAGAAAAGTATAGCGAAAGAATAAACCTAGTTATGCAAATTCAACAGAGGACTTTTGCTTCTGTATAAATGGAACTGATTTTTTGATGTTCAGTATTCAGCTAAATTTGAATGAAAACTATAAACCAGTGAAGATTATGAAAATCCTTAACTATTCCAAATTTAAAACCCCATAAGTTTCAAGGGTATGGTTTCTTATTTTAGACAAGATTGACTGATTGCTCAGCTTCCTCTATTGCAAACTAACTGTCAAATTGAAAAAAAAAAAAAAAATTAAAAAAAAATATATCACTGACGTCAGTGAGATTAATTTGCTAAGCAAAACCTAACTTCTGCAGTTTTTTGGAAAGGTTAAGCTGATAGAAATTATTTCACTGGTTCTAGCCAGCAATGCTCTGAGTTATCCCAGTTCTAGACCCTTCTTTCATGTTAAGATATGGCTTTGTTCCATATCATGAGCCAAAATATGTGTTTGCCAGATCTGTACAAAGTTTATGCTTAATTCATTCCAAAGACAGAAAAAGTCCATAGTACAAGTTGTTTTCAGACTAAATGTATCTTCTTTTATCCCGAACATAAAAATCACTTTTAATTTTAAGCTCAGAATTTCCTTTATTCTGGATGTATTCCTAATTGGTATGTTTAGAGGAAGAAGCGATGTACAGAGAAGCAGAGGTAGAGTCTCGTGGCTCCCTGTTATTGTGTTGAGAAACACTGAACAAAGACCTTGGGGCAAGCAATAAAAATTGAAGCTAACTTTGTTTATAGACTGCAATATATTTATAAAGTAATTCTCTGATGTGGTGCCAGAACAGACTTGGGAAAAAGTCTTTAGTACACAGCAAGGGTTAGCTGTCTAATGAGGTATGAGACAATTACATTAATCAACTATGTCTTTTCTTATTCTCTCAGGGTAAAGAGCTGCATATTGGCAGTAACCACAAGTATAGAGTTCAGGAAGCTCCTAGAGACATCTGTCTGATACTTGTATTGCTACAGCTGCTGATTAATTTATCTGCGTAGAGCAAAACATTTATCCCTGGTACTAGACTGATTCCTTTCCTTTTTCTTCATTCCTAGATTATGACAGTTGCAGTTATTTTTGATCTTCTGATACATATGAAATTACTTTAAATGACACATATGAAATTATTTTGATGTAATTTGAATATCATGTTTTTTTCTGAATATATCTGTATATGTTCTGACACTGTTAATAGGCATCCAGAAACAACCCATAATAAACTGCAAAATGATTTGGTTTATGTGGCCAGGTTTTGGTAGCAAGGAGGCTACAGAAGTGGCTTCTGTGGGGAGCTGCCAGAAGCTTCCACCATGTCCAACACAGCCAATGCCAGCTGGCTCTGAGATGGACACACAGCAGAGCCTGTCAGCAATGGTGGTAGCACCATCGGGATAACAGATTTAAGAAGAGGGAAAAACTCCTGTTCTGTGGCAACTGTAGCCGGGGGGAGGAGTGGAAAAATGTTATAAGGACAACCTTGCAGACATTAAGGTCAGTGAAGAAGGAAGGGGAGGAGGTGCTCCATACGCTAGAGTTGCAATTTTGCTGCAGCTTGTGGGAAAGACAAGCAGGCTGTACAGCAGGCTGTCCCGCTGCAGCCCATGGAGGTCCATGGCTGAGCAGATGTCCACCTACAGCCCTGGAAGACCACACGATGGAGCAGGTGGATGCCCAAAGGCGCATGGGAAGCAAGATCCCGGCAGAACCTGTGGTCCTGTGAAGAGACGAGTCGATGCTGGAGCAGGTTTACTGGCAGGACTTGCGATCCTGTGGGGAACCCATGCTGGAGCAGTCCCTGAAAGGACCCATGCTGGAGCAGTTAATGAATAACTGAAGCCCATGGGAAGGACTGTGGTGCTCTGGAAGAGGATGTGCAGAAAATCAGGAATAAAGTTGAGCCCAGGGAGAATGGAGTAGTGGGGGGAAGATGTTTTAAGATTTGATTTTATTTTTCATTTCTCTACTCTGATTTGACAGATAACAATTTCAACTAATTTGCCCATCAAGTCTCTTTTGCCTGTCATGGTAATTGGTGAGTGATGTCTCCTGTCCTTACCTAGGCCCACAAACATATTGTTATATTTTCTCTCCCCTTGTTCAGCTGAGGAGGGGAGTGATGGAGCAGCTTGGGTGGGCACCAGGCATTCAGTCAGTGTCAACCCACTACATGGGTATACACAGTTCCACTTCAGTATTTTTAACTTCTACTTCATATGCTGATGTCTTCTTTTTACAGATCATTTCAGTAGATACCACTTCTGTATATTTGTTCGGAGTCCAATAGTCTCACAGCATGCTTGCCTACTGTGAGACAAAGGGACAAACATGCACCTGCCTGAAACATGCAAATGTGCCTTAATATCACTTACACTGCTTTTCAATGTGTCCTGCTTTATCTTGCTTGTTTCCTTGCAGTAGTCCATTTCTCATGGGTTGTACATGGAGTCCCACCTTCAGAAAATACTCAAGGCAGTTTATCAGCTGAAAACTTCTTATTTAAATGCATCAGTAATTACTACTTTTCTTATGATGTTGACAATGAAGTGACTGTACTTGGAAATCCACAATGATATACTGGAGAATCGGAAATGAGAGTGTTGTGCTCCTTTGACCTTCACAGGAACACATGCAATTAAACTCAAACAGCCAGAAAGGAATTGCACTGCAGAAAGCCTTATCAGACAGTAACATCACCTTTATTTCAGCTGCAGCATTGGCAACAGTAGGAGCCAGCTATCTAAAGCCTCCCTCTGTTCAGCTCATCCTGGATGTTGTCTGAAGCGGGATTTGGAGAATACTACATTTGGAGAAAAGCAAGTTTAGAGAGATTTTGTTGATACCAGATTTGAAACAAACCTAATGTGGTGTTCCAGCTGACAGTCAATGCAGGTGTCCATCGTCAGATACAAGAGAATGTTAATATATCTACAGTGTAAAGAGAGATAATAACTTGCTTGCGTTTTAGGCACATTTATGTGTGTGACAAGTATTATCCAGAAGTTGCAGACTATGACAGGAACAAGTAAATCAATAGGAGACCAAAAAAAAAAAAAAAATCATTCTAATTGAAATGAAGGTCCCTCAGAGAGCTGGGAAAGGATACTGACAGGATCAACTTTAGATATCTGGTTTAAGTTTCTAAATTAAGATAGTCGACTCTAGTCTCCTCCAATGCAAGAAGGAGCCATAATAATTTTTTCTTTAATATTTTTTTTTTCATCTTTCCTGTTCAGGTCTCTAATCACTGAGGTCATTTAACCTGGTGTCTGAATTAGCATTGTAGTTAGGGTCAGCAGAGATCTTTTGAAATAATTTTCCTTATCACTTGTGCTTGCCATGATTTTGCAGAAAGGAGAGGTCGTAGTGTTTCAGTTGAGACCATCTCAAAAGATGGGGTCCAGAAGGGCTTCAAATGCCAGGAGGTACTCAGTCTATAGGAACACACTAAAAATGATTTGAAATAAAGCCTCCGAGCTGCAGGAGGTATGGATACTTCTGGCCACCACATCAGTTCTTGCTATGCTGCCCTATTTGCTGATGCGGACACAATCTAAGATACCTGCTAATCTTGTTACTGTAAACGCCCTCACCAGCATTTGTGGACGGTGGCACAGAAAACTTCGCTATTGCCAGAAGCAAACCCATGTGGCTAAGACTTAGTTTAGAGAGGTTTAAAATCACCCTGAAATCAGATTTCAGTGACAACTACTTTATGATTACTGTTTTCTCAAAAGTCTGTTTGAGAGGAAAATTGTTAATCAATTTATGGTTAAGTTTCTCTGAAGAATTAGCACTCTCTGAAGTTGCCAGGCTCTCTTGAATCTTGGCATTGTCCACAAACTTCTCTAAAAGTCCTTTCTGCAATTTTTGCACAATGGTACTTATAGCTGGAACACTCTTCCAAATGTGATGTTGCAAGTAATCCTGTTGTGTTGGTTTGCTTTTGGTGGTCTGAGACTCACTTCCATTGTTTGTCAGCACTAGCACTGCTGGCGGCTGCAGCTGGTTTTCTTTCAACAGTCAAACTTTTTTCCCATTGCAGAAAATTCTGATTGATAAAAAGATCATGCCAAAGCTCACTTCAAGTCAAGAAAACAATGTAATTCTTAAAAAAAAAAGGAAAATCTGATTCTTGTTGACCCCCGACATAGGCAACTTCTTTACTGCAGGATGATTACTGTCTAATACATTAAGCAGTAAATGAAGAAACAAATAATCGTATCTGTTAATTTGCTCAGAAATCTTGGAATCTTGGTTTGTATTCTACCTATGTCATTTCCACATACCGATGGAAAAATGTTTTTTTCCTCATCCAAATATGTGAATAAAGAAAAGAAGTTGTATCTCTCTACCAAGGAAATGCAAACCTAGACATCTTTTATTTCCTTTTTACAGATAAACCTAGTATTATAGCACATATTGAAAAGGTTGAGGCAACTCTGTGAAAAAGAACACAAACAAAATCTGCTGAGGAAAGAAGGGCTGATGGAACTCCAGAGACTCACACCATAAAATAGAAGTTCTCATCCACTAAACAGGAATGTGATTCCTCTGTAAATCATTGAGGATGCAAACTATGAAATACTGACAGAGCTGCTGAAGCCACTATAATGGCAGAGGAGAGATGGCTGCAGTCCTGTGCCCCCAGGTTAATCCAGCGCCAAGACAACATATATTCCAAAGAGGAAAATGCACACACACACACACAGTTCATACACACACAGAGACACAGACACACACACCCACCCCCCCACATATATAAATATATACATATAAATATATACAGCTGGGCACATAGAGTGCACACAGATGGCATTGGGAGGCTCCCGCTGCCCCTTGGTCTCCCACCCTTTTCACATTTTAAGGGGATCAGCCTCTTACCACACAACCAGACAGATGCATTGTGAGGCTCTGAGAGAACTGTCTTCCTGTGTAACTGTGTGAGATGAAGTTATATGTACAGGGTGCAGCTAGACAGATGAGAAACCGGAAGATGTAAACAGGAACTGAGAAGTATGCTTGTGCCTGGGTGAGAGCTAAGACCTGGCTGATGCAGAGATATCACTGAGGAAACTCTGCATACTACACAGGATATAAAGGACTTTGTTTTTGTTTTTGTTTTTGTTTTTGTTTTTGTTTTTGTTTTTGTTTTTGTTTTTGTTTTTGTTTTTGTTTTTGTTTTTTTTCCCCCCACTGTTAAATGTAACTAACAATTTTTATCATTTTTCCTCTAAGTGTGTAACTACCTCACTGTTGCGGGGTGAAAACAAACGTTCCTGGAGCTAAAGCCTATTTTTCCCTTCCCCCGTTTTTTTTCCTCTCTCCTGCGGGACAGGGAGGGGGGCTTTTGGGGGGTTTTTGAGGATTTTTGAGGGCTTTTGGGAGGGGGGGGGTAGCGGGGGGGTTTTAAACCATGTCTTCTGTATGTGTATGGAAACAGGTTGCCATGACAATGGTGGCATGTGCAGGATGGAGCCATCCTGTCGCAGTGCTTCNCCGTGTGCAGGATGGAGCCATCCTGTGGCAGTGCTTCCAGCCAGTCCACACGGGATGGGATTGTCCCGTCCTGGCGTTTCCTGCAAGCCCGTGCGGGCGGGGGTGCCCCTCTGCCGTGGCTGCAATCTGTCCCTGGTTCACGGGGTGGTGGCGAGTGCTGCCGTGTTGCACGCAATCATCCCGGTGCCGGCAGGGTGCCCCGCTGGCAGGTTTTTTTCTTGGCGCGGCTCCACTGCTGTGGGCATGGTGCGGTGGGCGTGGTGTTTCCCTGGCCCACCCTGCGGGCATGGCTCCGCTGCCATGGGTGGCTGGCAGCTGCTGGGATTGTGGCATTACCGGCAGCAGCGTGGAAATGCCGACAGATCTCAGCTCAGACTGCTCTTGGCACTGCGCACGTGCACAGTGGGTTTCCCATGAGCGTGAAGTGCGGTGCTGAACATAGTTGTTAGTGGCCCTCGCAGCCAGGGAGCTGCCCTGCGGAGGGCAGCTGCCGCTGACGCGGCTTGAGGGCAGCCCAGTATCGATGCTGGGACCCCCAGGATGCCCCACGGTGCCCGTGGGTAGCCCATTCCCCCTTGGGCCCTTGACCACGTGGAGGAGCACCGCCATTTTGCCTCGTGATGAGATCCCATAGGGGGTGGTTCCCGGGTGCCGGTTACCCTATCCAGAGGCGACCTGCGCCCAGGAAAGACTCCAAGATCACGTGGGATTGGCTCCCCATAAAAGCGTGATCCCGGAGGCCATTTTCACTTTCGGGCTCTTCAGCCGATCCCCACTCGGATCGGTGCAGTGTTTTCTCAGTGGCACGGGTGGCGTGGCGTTTCAGCAGCAGCAGCAAGGGCTGAAGACCATATACTTCTATCAGCTGTGGTGTTCTTTCCTTCCCTGGGGGAGAGGGGATTTACCTGGGTCTTTTAATTTTCTGGTGTTTTTCAGGAAATCCCAGCAAGGACCCAGAGCCATCCTAGCTTGTCGAAGAATGCTTTAAGAGCCATACTTATGGTTCTATAACAAAAGTGTACAAGCAAAGGCCTGGTTAGCATAACTAGGCCTTACTCCATCTTAAGTATAAAACTGCAAAATCATAGCCTGTCAGCAAAGAAGCTAGAAACACAAACAGGTCGTCCTTAAAGGCTAAACTTAGAAAATAACAAAGTGTGTGAAAATAAGAAAAGTATGCTTGACCTTGCACCTGCAAAGATAAAATATGATGAAGTAATGTTAAACTTAAATCACTAATGAGCATAAACAAGTAGCTATATGTAGGAGTAAAACTAAATCATTAAGAAGTAGATAAGTTCTGTATTAAGTCATTTCTAGCTTTGCATGCATATTCATGTAGTTAATTGCATATTCATGTAATGGGGTTCTATAAGCATGTGTTAAACCTTGAATAAACGGCAAACTGATAACAATCACATTGGTTGTGAAGTTTTCCCCTCGCCGATCACACTAGCTTCTTTTTGCACCCCAGCCACCGGCTGCGGAAGAGCTTAATTTGTCTGTCTTTGTGTTTCTATTTTGGTTTGTGTGTGTGTGTAGAATAAAACTTGTGGTTTTTTGTGTGTGTGTGTTTTTTGTTGTTTTTCTATTGGGTTTTTCTCGTCACTGTTACGCCCTCTAGGGTGGAAAACCAAGACATTCACTATTATGGCTACAAATACTTGTATCTTTTCTATGGCTTTGAACTGAGCTCTGAATTTAATCTCTTTTTTTTGTTGTATATTCCTCACTTGCACTTGGAGAGGTGGAAGGGGCATTCCAATCCATTGTTAAGGCTTCTCCTGGGTGCAGACAGCTGCCCTCTTTTCCATCTGCATTTCACGGTGTTTCAGTACCATGTTGCTCATAGGCCAACAGAGCTGGTAATGCTGTAGCTCTCAGGGAGCCTGGAAAATTCCTTTTGTGGTCAGATGCCTCCTCACAAAAATGTGGGTTGAATTTCCCACCTGCCTGCATTGGAGCTGATGAGCATTCACATTCACATGGAGATTTTGTTCAACTTAATATTAAAATATCATACTGACATCACAAGTTCTAAAAATATTGAATGAAAATGTCAGCATATATGATGGTGGTAGTTTATAAAAATCAATGGTTGCTGTGAAAACTACATTCAAAAATTGAGGAAACTGAGAAACTTGGGGAGCTCTCGATTTAGTATCAAGCTTGAATTTTTTCAACAATTAAAACAAGTTATGTTAATAAAAATGCGCCGGTGGTTAGGCTTCTGTTTACCTAGTAGTTAAAATGTTCCAAAATTGAGGTTCCTAAAAGTTGCCAAAAAAAAAATCAATAATAAATTTTGACTATAATTCATAAACCCTGACTTCCAGAGAAGATAATGTGTTTTTCAATTTTTTTAAAAGATTCTTTTAAGTTTGGTAATTTCTAAGACTTTTCTTTTTTTTTTCCCTTGGGGCACACTTTAAAAGTAAATGCAAAATTGTAACAAATTAATGCCAAACTTGGTCCTTTAGGTCCAACACACTTTAGAGATCTGTATCAAGTTTTTCTAACAAGAATGCTAATAAGAGAATAAGTGTTGTGGTTGTTTTAAACTTTTACTGTTCTTAGCCTGCTATAACTATTTGCTTATGTTCAGTGGTCCTTGAAACAGCCTTCACATTGAATGGCCAAACGTTAGCTGGATTTTGTGATATTCATGAGGGTGCAAAACATTCTCACCCTGAAATAGGAAATTGGATGTCAATACATTGAGCATGCACAAATACAGGTTTTCAAACACCAGTTTTTTTGAAAACAACTACAAACACAGCATTTGGCAGTTCTGTATTTGAGGAGAAGAAATCCACCTCCTTTGCATATAGGACATATACTCTACAGGAAACTGACCTGGGTAATAGCTGTGACCCAGTGTTTTTAAAGTATATTCATCCAATTCTTGACCCTTTGCTTTTCACACTCATTTTTTTTGTCTTTTATAATTATTCCTAAATTCATTGTCCCATGAATAACCTCTTTTGTTTCTGTTACTCTGCAGTAAAATCACCATTATTCAAAGACACCAGGAACTGGTATGTTTGTGCCTGGGGTTTGGATTAGTTTGGTTGGTTTTCTTTATTCAACTCTTTTCTATTCACAGGCTAAAAGAGATGTCAGAACAGCACTTCTCATCATATCTGCTTACCTAATCAGAGATGGAAAAAGACGAATAAGTCAGTCAGTAAGTCAGTCCCTGCCATCAAATCACATATAGTTCTTGGAAACATTGAAAAGCCTCAAAGAGGTCTGGTCAAGGGCTGGTTTCATTAATATTTATAGTCTTTTTAATGATACTGTAATTCTTTGGTACTGTTCATAAAGTCTATTCATTGGATGAATATAAGGTCTCTAGGCAAGATTGTTGTCAGGTTGAACTTTGGTATTCATGTATTCATAACACAGAAGAATGGCCAAAGAAACTTAATTCATCAAATTGTAAATATAACTTAAAAGGTTTTTTTCCTCCATCAGGAAATAGAAGGAAAAAGAGAGAGAGCATTAGAGGGAGCTGTTGCATAAAGGAAAAAAAAAGCAAGCATTATTTCAGAAACCTTTCATTTCTTGTAGGCAAAAGAATAATAATGAATACAATGCACNAAAAAAAAAAAAAAAAAAAAAAAAAAAAAAAAAAAAAAAAAAAAAAAAAAAAAAAAAAAAAAGGGAGAGGTATGAGCATGTAGGAAAGAAGCCATGACAGTTATAAAAGGAAATATTATGTTCAGTGATTTGATGAACACGTCCCATAATGCTGATCTTTGGGATGCCATGGCAGGGCTGCTGTGCTACAGACAGGCTGCTTAAAAATGTCAGTGTAACAGTCACCCTGCAGCCACACGAGTTTTTGACCTAATTAATTTTACACGACTTGGCAGAGCATCCTTCAGGTTCATTCATTACTTCAAAGAATAAAGCTCATGCTGCTCGTGGTGCTGGGGAGAAAGAGAAAGAGGGAAAGGCTAGGGAAGACAGTGTGGTCTGGGGAGCTCCCCAGGGGATCAACACTTTACAAAATGTTGTCACCTGGAAGATGTTTAGTGAGCTCATCTTTTCTGTGTTTTGTTCTTTCTGTCTGACTGGCTTCTACTCTTTAGAGGAACTGGGCTTTATTATAATTTACCAAAACATCATTACTAAAACATCTGGAAACTGCTTGCTACTTTCCCTTTCATGCTTGAAAATTCTGGGCTTTGTCCCCTGCAAGAACACATTTTTTTTCTACTCCCTTACCCACATGAAGTCTTCACACAATGGGATAATTTGGGGTGGTCTTGATTATTTATGACTGTTTTCCTTATTCTGTAAGTTATTGTTAGAAACAGGACTGAGAGGAAAATTAAGAACCAAGATCCTAGCAGACTCCACAGTTAGGTTTGAGATTAACAAATGAGACAATTTTTTTACCACAGGATTCTGTGAAATTTGGTCCCAGCAGAGAACAGTAAATGAAGTCACTTTTATGTTCAGTGTAGTTGTGATTTCTTCCCTTTTAAAACAATAATTTACAAAGCAGAGTAGGGACCTGCACTATTTTTTTTTTTT